>JAZHYW010023294.1:0-96051 GCA_037355805.1 Ixodes ricinus | reverse complement strand
ATCATAAGTAGAAAACGCGCAGAGACGTGCACCTTTGTACGCTGCTTGCTTGGTCTCATTGCCTCGTAGCATAGGCTGCGTCTGGACTTAAGCTGAAACGAAGTATTCTATTCTCACTGTTTAGTTGATTAAGCAGTCGTTTGCCCGCCAACTGCAGAGTGATGACAGAAATTGAAGATCGACTGAAATGCCGTGTGCTTCGTTCAGTTAGACAGTCCTGGAGGTCTTCAAATCCACGCGCTCGCCTGGACTCTTAACTGCGATATTAAATGTGATTCTAGTTACATTTCAAGCATTTTAAAGAAAGCGTGTCAAAATATCTATGTGCGTGCATGCGCGTGGTTGTACGATATATTTCGTATACATTGTGAAATGTATCGTTAAGCCATTTTTTCTACTAATGTAACCGCATTGAAAAAGGGATCAACAAAATGATTAAAAAAATACATAAAAAAATTAAATGCGGTCGTATTCTTTTCAGCAGCCTCCGGAGGAAAACTCTCCTCTGTAACAAGAAACAAATGCGCAGGCGCGGTAGTGTGCTAGGTGGGTACACGAAGAAAACAGAACAAACACTCTCAAGGTCAGACAAAAGCGATAAAACCCAGGGCATTGAAATTTTGAGCCCGACGCTCAACCATTGCGTCAAAATGGTGGCGTGTGAAGCCGTAGTTATTAAATGCACTCACATTTCATTCGCCAACGGACACCCCGAAAACGTGCAAGTGGTGCCAGCGGGTGGCTCCGACGTTTGCTCCCGTTGCACGACGGCTCGTGCAGCCGAGCCGCAATCGCAAGCAGGAAGCTCTCTCGTGTGTCCGTCATTGTACAGGTGTCGCACAGCTTCCACCAGACGGCACACTTTAGAAAGGGGGCAAAGTGCACAGCGCTCAAAGCAAATGTCATAAACACGTTGCAGGAACTAATTGGAACACGTGGAGGGGAAGAGGAGATCTTGAGCCCGAGTTGAAGGAGTGGCGAATCTAGAGTATTGCCTTGTATTGTCAAAAGGAACGTCTGAAAATACAAGGCATGGTACCAGACAACGTGAAAAAAATGCAAATCTATGGGAGTGTTGCTCAATGAACGAAGGAAATATCCAGAGGAATACGAAGGAAATATAACGTGGCATGGAAAAAGAAATGGATGCAATATTAAGCTCACGACTCTCTGGATATATTTAAGATATAAAATGGTCAGGGGTGTACGGAAACTAGTAATAGTGCCTAGGCTATCTTTTTTCACAATTGGTTACTGTGAGCGAGGTAAGAAATTCAAGAAAAGAACATCAGCGGCTTGGCACAGGGATCGTATGGCAAGACACCAAATGAAGGAGTACGTAAAGACTTGGGATGATCGTCCTTTGAAAGCAGGACAGTTAATACATTTAAATTGGAATAAAGGATGATTGAAAGGGTGGCTGCGTGTTAGGCACGGAAAGTATGCTCCCACATATGCATGCAAAATTTAACAAAACAAAAACAGAAAATGAGCGCACTGAACCCGAATGCTGCGATTTAAATACCTGCGCAATATATATGGAGCTAAGAGGGCTAGTTCGATTGAAAAGTAAAAGAACTAGAGAACAAGAAACGTGGAAGGAAATAGCACCAGAAAGATCTGCATTAGAGATGTACAGATTGCAAAAACAAGACATAAGAATAGAGCACGTCTTTGATAAGGCATGCGGAAGCTCTTTTCTCTCTGAGGTGATAACGGAATTGTTAAGGACAAAGATATGTAGAGCTAACTTTCAGAACATAGCCACATACGTTACGTACATCACAGTAATAGCGAGGCTGTAGAGCACGCGGTTTTGAAGTGCTCTGGGCTATTCCTCTCCTCCCTAAAGCGGCAACGGATTGAACGGGAGGACCGCGTCTGGTTGTCGAGGATGGAAGAACGGAGGAACCAAGATTTATAATCAGAAAATTCAGGTTACAAGATTGGTGGACCAGACCTAGGGAAGCGTGGTACTACACAAAATTCTCGGTGTGGATGATTTAAGGAGAAAGGGAATTTATAGCAAACTTTAAAGAGAAGGAAAGTAGATGATGCTAGGCTAAGTTGCGCAACCTACAGCCCAATACAAATGGTCTCGCCAATACCATCCACCCATTGATCCACTAATTCATTGCATAATGGAAAACATACGCCTCCTGGAGGTCTCCCCAATGACTCGCAAGAAAAAGGTCGCCTTCACAACTCTTCGCATGAGAACAGCGTCTGGCTAGGGACAGAAGAGCAAGGTAAGCTCGTTCTGATACGTCCAAGGGCAAAGTGAGTGAACGAGGTTGGTCTACATTTAATCAGCGGAATAGTGCTTCCGTAGAAAAAACGTCAAAATTCTATCTTATGTTGAGGTATTCTGCAACGAGGCAGCACAAAAACAGCCTTTTATATAACGTCCGCGAGTGTACAGGACCCCAGCATTCTTCCCCGCTCTGCGGTCGGCACTGCGGCATTGAAAAAGCTATTCCTGAAAGTCCCTGCCTTCCTTATGCGGCCAGCACACCGACGGAGAATCTACAACATCGCCTCCTGCTGTTAGGACATTATGGGCGTCTAGCGCGGCTAGTTCTGACAGGAACACGAGTAGGGAAACCCATATCCCGGGCGCCATATGGCAGGGCAGACACGCTGTTGCCCTTTCTGCCTGCCCCGCAGCGGCAACCAAGCCAGTCGAATCCCACCGCACGGTGTGTGCAAAACACACGGCTGAAATATGTGCCGTCCCAACACGAGCTTTGATATTTATGACGAGTCTCGCGGAAATGACCGGATTCGTTCCGGTGTCTGCATTTCCCGGCGTCCTTCGCTCGCCGGCCGGTCTGTTCGTAGAAGGAAATTTAATCGCGGTCTGATTGAAGTAGGACTTTCGTTTTGCGTCGTCGGCATGCGTTAGCGTGAATGGGATTCATGATGATAGACTATGATTGATTTACAGGGTGATAACAAGGAGGAGGCGTTGAGATTGGCGGAAACTATTACCTGTAGGGAATTTTTCCTCGAGTTGCATCTGAAACTGTTGTACAGGCTGAGATAAGCCTTTGCTAAAACAAATTTTGGTCCTGACATAAATGCCTGGCAGTCGGGAATCTTCGAAGAATACGAACGAGTCAACAATCGTAAGCAAAGCTTTATTTGATACATGCTAGCCAGCCAGTTATGTGGTTATAAAAGTTGCAAAAATGTCGTTAGGTATTGAATTGTAGAGGCAAATTCTTCTTATGCAAAATATATTTACCTTACACTCTTCGCATTAAGAGAGTAGCTGTTCATGATGGCATAAATAAACAATAAAAAACCAAAGCAACAATTGAGTGAAAACTTACGTGTCTTTGAAAAGAGTATTGGAGGCATGGCTATTTTGTTTATGTTTTTTGCACATATGAATACTATCAAATGCGTTATGATATGTGTATTATGAATTTGGGGATAAATCAGGATAGCTCTAAACTGTTACGATTTCAGTCTTTGTCATGTCGCTCACAATGATTAGTGCACGTGCTTGTATTAATTCACATTACTTAAAAGTTGTTCTGCGAAAAAAAAAAAGAAGAATAGTGGTGCCTCAAGACGGTAACACGTAAACCGGTTGAGCCACCATACCACTATTTTAGTGATTGATGCAAGGCATCTCAGCTCGAGCTGCAGGTTTCTGTACCAAGCTTGCGACTGTAAAATGAGTAATGAATTCCAATACAGTCATAAAAATGTTGATTTGTATTTAATACCTGAGGATTTTATGCAGCACGACTCATTAGTTTTCCTGACGAAAGAGACAAATGTCAGACATCTTGAATCTAAATAAAGAAAAGAGCGAGGACGAAAAGGGGGAGCAAACGGGACACATAGGTAACATGCGGAGACTATTAACGCCTTAAATCGTGCACTATGGCTTTATAAGCCTTGCGGACATACTGACCAGTGTGTCGCTGAGTTCGACCACACTTGGCGTTGAAACAAATGTATGTGGTTCAAACCCCGCTGGGTTTGAACTGAGTACCTTGTCTGATCTCTTCTGGAACGTTCTTGTTATTTTTTTTTTTTTGGAAAGCTCGAGTTCATTATTCTTTGTTACCGTGTTTTGTTCACGATGGAAGAAAGAATAAATGTGTGAACGGCGCCACTTTGACACAGAGCAAGTGCATCAAAGGTTTCTCCCATTCTTGACAGATGCCTTGAGATGGAACCGCATGAAAGGAGATCAAGGAACCGTGTTTATTCGCGCACATGCATTTAAGGCCGCGAGGCGCATGATTGCGCTTGCGCGCGCAGCTCCAACCGGACAGTGCCCCTGCCGGGAGATGAGCAAAGCACGAAGGGAATTTCGATTCCCTTTCTGGCTTTGTTCAGACACCTCTCTATCCTTCCCTTCCATCGTGGTTCTGTTTTACAGCATTTCTGAACACGGCGGGTGTATTAAAGAAGCTGCAGTTCTTTGCTTCGAGGCAGCCGCTCGCTTTGTCAGCGTCGCATGATCCGCGATACCTTCTTGTTCCAGGGCGTAGGTTCGCCTGATTAAGCCTTTATTTTCAGTTCCATAGTTATCATTCTTTTTTTATTCGTGACAATATCACTTGGAATGTACATATTATGAAGATCACAGAGATGAGCGCAACGCACGCAGCTGCAATGGATTCTTTTGCTTCATTGAATAGTTATTCACATCCTTTTTTTTTTGCTTTTCGTTTTTATTAAGCCTTGTTTGTTCGGTATGTTTCGCAACGAGATTCCAAAGTAGGGATATATGGTGCAGATGAAAGGAATTTGTGCAGACCTTCGTTCTGCACATAAACACCTACAAAAAAAGCGTTTAGTTTTGTTTTCCGTGTATTAAATCTTCGTTTGAACAGCTGTTACCCATGGAGGCACATGACCCGATATCCCCCAAGCTTAAGTGCCGACCTGCAAATTGTTTTTCAACCAGGGTGAAAACCCTCCTTGCTACTCTTCCCTTTTTCTCCTCTCCCATTCTGGGATCTCAATCGGGATAAGCTCCCGGATGAGCCATGGTCTTATCACGGCTAATCCAGCCCCAAGATGCAGCAACAAAGGATTCATCCAGCCGTCAAGACAAGATGGCAGTGGGTGAAGGAGAAATGGGAAGGGTGGCAGGAGGATTTTCACCCTGCTGGAAACATCTTTTGCAGGTGGGTACAACTCGGTTTAGCCGCTCTAAGCGATGTCCCGAAGGCTATCGGTCAAATTTACCCGGCAAGGCTGTAACCCTCAGAAGGCGACCGAGAGCTGCTCCACCCGCTCAGTAGTCATTCAGCTCTGCTAGCCTTCTTCCGACAACACACCTACCTTTACACACCAACGCCCGGCGCTGACGTCTCGGCGTTGCGGCAGAGCTGCTGTCGGCGCGGCGCATCGCGAGCTTCCCTTTCCCGCGTGTCTGCTTTCTGCGCGTGCGCAGTGCCTACCGGCTGTGGGCAAACGCTGACTTGATTCTGAACAGTGTGCTGCTCTATGCGACCTTTCCATCGCTTATCACTCAGGCAAAAAATGCTGATCACTGGGCTGCAGGCGTATGCGGCGTCTCATGTTTAAGGCAATTCCACAGCCCAGTAGAGAATGATGGTGGCACCCAAAGCCGATCATTGCAAAGGCTCTATAGTCAGGGTATTTTAAGAAAGGCAGAGAACGACGCGTCTGATCTCGCACTTAATGAGATTAAGCGATTTCCGGATAAGAACGCAGAAGAACGAATGATCATGCTCCAGAAGCACGAAACTAATAAGCCACGTGCTGCGTTTCCTAAGCTGTCACTTACCATAGCAGAGTCCAATGAATTAAGAACATTTGCCTGCCTTCACTTTCCTTGCCTTTAGGAGTCTATGAGATTCAGGGCACTAAAGTAGCTTAAGGCTGAGTGTTAATTGGTTTGGCTCGTAGGTTGACTTCACTAATGCTAGCAAGCATCATTAAATTCATTAACGCACGCGGCAGCGTTTACATGAATAAGCGATTAGGTTCTGCATATAAAAACAAATACCTAAGAAAATCATTTTTCAGGATATTTTTTTAATCTTTGATTAGAAGCTTTCTTTTCTATTACATGTTCTGGGACATATGGCATTGAGGAGTGGATAAGATAAATCTAAAAACTGGTCGAACACCGACGCTTAAAAAGAAAAGGAAAACAAAACCCCGCAGGCTGGAGTTGTTTGCCTGCGCTTGGAGGGCTGCAGAGAGTTATTGATTTTTGCACCCCACTTTTGTAACCCCTCCGGCAAGTTGCGGCCCCTTTTCATGCCACTGAAAGCTAAGTGCCCAAACTGAGTCACATTCCCGTCTGCCCAGCGAGGCGGACAACCCTTTGACGCGCTTTGTAGGCTCAAATTAAATTAGACACGGTCATTTAACTCAAACACTATCACTAAACGATTTTGTTCCCCTTCTTTTAATTTTATGATTTCGCGTGGAAGAGGCGAAAGCTCTCAAGTGACGAATCAACGGCTCACGAACTGGAAATGGGGATGAATTTGCGGGGCAACGTAATGTATGAATCATGTATTAAATTTTATGTCTGGTCTTATGAACCCTAGTGGGACCATTCCTAGCCAGAAGTTTGAGGTGACGAAAAGAGTTGGCCTATCTTTTCGGCCTTCGTAGAACATTTACATGCGTTGTAAGTGTATTAGGCCACATTAAAATGGCAACATCAAAATGCCTTCAAGGTATATGTACATGAGTAGCAGCTTCGGCCAAAAAGCAGTTCCAAAACAAATCGACAGCGACATCAACCTGGAGGGGTCACGTGAATGATGCGATTGAAGCGCGACTAGGAGAGGTGGGGACAAACATTAATAAAATTAATTAGTTTATGGCTTTTAGGAAGTGCTATAATCATTTGTATTTTTAAACAAGCTAAATATAATTATTAGATATTATCAACCGTAGTTGGTGCACGTACAAAATTCAAAACAGTCTTTGCTTTTGCCAAGGTTATGCATACTTCTTGTTAGCGTCCTCTGCCGCTACAGGCAAAAAGGCCGGCTAGCAATAGCGATGGTTTGCAGCTTTTTGTAGACCTCGAGGCGCGCGGAAGACAGGAGGCTGCTGACGTCCGTCTGCTTGCTTGTGTTTGGACCTCAACGTGCTCTTCGCTTTTAATTGTTTTAGCGGCAGTTAACACCGTTTGGGAAGTTTTGTTGTTTGCTCGGGCGTGACTAGCCCAGTTACTTGCGCGGGAACTCGGCAGTCGTGCGCTTCGACCCTGGACGCTACTGCGTTCAAGGGCTCAACGTCCTTCACGACGATCCGCACAGCGCGATACGCAAAGAAACTGTGCTCCGTGGAAGTTGTGAAAGCGGCACCCGCACGGCTGGCATCTCGCTGCACCGGTTTCCTCGACTCTCGAAGGCGAGACTTCGCTACTGTCAGTAACATACCCCCTTGTTCGGTCTTCTCTTAACTCTTGTCAGTTTTACCTAAAACCAATGAGGTTGCCTGGATGTGCACAAGAAACTACGCCTGAAGGCGTAATACGTGGACTAGGAATGTTTTTAACTTCGAAATCACTCTGACTTGGCAGCGTTGTGTGCAGTCATTATAAAAGTGCCACGATATTCAAATTTATCTGTACCGGCCTGGCTCCAAGGAGCCTTGTGTCGTGATCATCGGCGTGGTTATCAGTGTACAATACAGATATATAGTAGGGCATCTGTGCGTAAGACTCGTGTTTTTACTCTTCACGATGTACACAAGCGTTGATGTCTCATGCATTTGTTAATGTCCTTGCTCTGATTTGCTTTGGTTTGTGGACATTATGACCACATTTTCTTTCATAAGTATTCACGGCACCCACATAGCACCAACCTTATCTGCGGCGCGAAGCCTGTTCTGGTTCTGCAACAACCAAAGTCTACAGTAGAAGACTCTATGGCAGCTACGAGACAGGAGTAGTTTGCTCTTTGCATTTCGAGGAGTCAGCTTTCCTGCAAACTGGACACCTCCATCACAATGCGTTGCCAAGTGTGCTTCCACAAAAGGTAGGCAGACCAATCGCAAACCTGTTCAGGTACTTTGTGACTAAGCATGGTTAACCCGCTCTTAGAAAAATAGTTACCACTGGGGGCTGAATATTGCTTCTGTTAGCTCATAACATTTTTATATTATTTGCGGAGACGACACATGGCGACATTTCTAGCAAAGCTCTCAAGGTTCAGCAGTTGTGCATGGTGAGCTTTTTCACTGTAACTAACATAAAGTGACAACAACTGCCAGCACCGCTGCATTACCTGATGCTCGTCATGGCCTGAGCATTTTGCAATAGAACTAGGTCAGATTGCCTGGAAAGCTGGTAGAACATGGTCAGAGGTACTGCCAGAAGTTCATTTCAGGCCCGCTTATAATCACATGTTTTATTTTAGGTGACATAATTAACGTCAATATCGGTCCACAGTGCATGTTTGCCATGCCGACACCCAGTCTTCCAAAATAAAGCTGCCCATGAAAAAAGTGAGTTTACATTTTTTGCTAAAATAGGCGACTTCACCATAAATTTGCAGAGGTGAGTTCGCCACCCTCATCGAGCTACACATACTCGGCAGTTCAGACTCACGGAGCTTCTGTGGTCACCCTGACGACCAGTCTCCCGAAAATGATAACTTTCGTGGGAACAAGGTGATTTTCTCTTCGTGTGTTGGGATGACACATAGGAAGGAACTCAACTACTATTCATCACTAACTTCACGCTAAATTTGCAGAGAGGAGTTCGCCAGCCTCCTCGAGCTGCACGTGCTCTGGCCGCTCAGACTGCGGAGTTGCCACGGTCTCCTAGACGACCAGTCTTCGAAATGACCTCGTCATAGAACAGGTGAATTTCCTCATGCGTCCATTAGAAATAAGGAGACTTCCACCCTTCTCCTTGCTAAGTTCACAATAAATTTGAGAGCGGAATTCTGCGGCTTCATTGGATCAAACATACTCGTGCACCTTGCGAGAGAACAGTCCACTAGGGGCCCTTAGCGTAGGTGGTGACCGAATATAGTCGCTATCTCTTTATTCCCATTCTTTTTTGTGAGCTTGCTTTCTTAACTGGTGGATACAGCGCAACTTGACGAAGGACAAGAAACAAGGGTATACAGACAGGCGCTGTAAAAGTACACAGAGAGGCACTGTTTCTGCCAGCTAAGATGAACAACCAAATCGCCCAACTTTCCGCTCTGTTGAACTTGCGCCTTACTTGCAGTTTTTGTAAAGCCTTTCTTTTCTTTTTTTCTTTTTCTTCTGCAGTTGATCACAGTCATGCTCTACGTCAAGATACTGCTCCTGCTCGGGCGTCCAGCGGGGACGTGGCTGACATGGAGATTTCGGTTTCTTCAACGTCGCCTAGAGTCAGGCTGTGCCCCTGATTCGCGCGGAAACAAAATATGTCTGAACTATATAATACAGCAGCAAAGTGTAAAGCCAGGCAGCAAGTGCACAGGCTGCGTACGTGAGACCACCCACAGTACTTTTAAAGCAGTGTGGCACGTTCTATTCAAACCTTTCATTTTCTTCGGTTTCTTGTGGGTAATGTATTCTTCTAACTGATTCACATATAGCGTCACGTGTGCTGTGAAGCAACACTGGCTTATGAAGTGCAGCATACCACAGGCTTCAAGATAGTTTACTCCACTTGGCTTCCTTGACTTGCACCAAACAATCGTTGCGTTGCAGTGTAGCAGCACCAGCAGGATTCAAGTTAAAATATTTTCAGCATTATGGTACCTTGCCCAAGAACTGCGTAGACACTTGTAGTTTTTTTTCTGTGTATTACAGTGGTGACCACAGTTGTCCTCGAAACACTGTGAAACCTCTGAGTTATTAGTGGCAGCCTAGTAAACTGTTAATGTCCTCACAACATCCAGGCGATTGTACATTGTCTTATTGTGTTATAATGTGGCTTATGCACCGATCTACTAGTTTTCTTCCACCATGACACTTTCAAAATAGTGGATACCAATTGTATGATTCTAGTGAGTAATCTAATTGAATGACTGTACGTGGATAAAGCAAATAAAACGTGACTGTTAATGCGACGTTGGACTTGCATTGAGTTACTGTGGTGTATTCCATACGCAACACACTCCAGCAATTTGATTCAGTTTTTTTTGTGACATTACATCATTCGCTTTAAGGTTTCTCACATATTTCCGAGGGATCCTGAAGGAACAAAGAGCAAAACACTGCAGCTCGAGTTTAACCACAGGTGTAAAGAAACGATAGTGAGTGTAGCTCTACTCTGATAGCAGGTCGCTAACAAAGTCGGCAGCAGAAAAAAACATTTCGAACAAAATATAAGAGCTAGGGCAAATAAGGGCTGTAAACGATCCAGTATAAAGTAACACAAAGTGTAAACATCCCAAGAAAAACTTGAGACTGCAGGTAAAAACAAAAAGACGCACTCTAAGAAGTATCAAACAAAGCTCAAACACGGAGCTATGTTTGAGACATTTTAGTGTATATGTCGTTCATTTTACCTGTAGTCTCTAAAATTATTTTGTTTAATTTTCGCGCCAAACCGCACGCACGCATGACGTCACGTTTTTTCGGATGTATCGTCATTTCCTGTTTATTTTTAGTTCCGCCGGAAGCGTCCCCACGGCTCATAGATGGCGCTAAAGCAGCTTCCATGGGCCGCCATTTTTCGACATGTGGGCTTCTATGGAACCTTCGCTACCCATGTACATATACCTTGGTACCTTGATGATAGGTCGCTTTGCAATCGGCGAATCAGCCAGTGCTCTTGGGTCACGAACACATGCCATGGGCAGGGAATTGCGAACTTATTCGCCACCTGCTATAAGGTCACTTATCTGAATTAAGGTACCTTTATGACCATGTGAATGTGGTATTACTCTGGCTATATGGAACTGCATCTGTGAGCTCGTCCGAGTTCTTTGCATTCTTTATTTTTTATTCGCAAGTTTTTCCCGCATTGCGCGAGCGCGTTAAAACAAAAGAGTTACAGTGCCGCAAAAAAAAAAAAAAAGAGTCATCATTTGTACAACACACTTGCTTTTTAAAAGCCTATTACAGGTCGTAATGGCTTTGAAAAAGAGTGCATTCACATAAAATTGTGTTTTGGATTTTAAATGTATGATCAATCCGCCTGAGAAACATAGTGAGGCCGTGTGAGATATGTTTCATTGTTAATACCAGTCTTAATATAATAAATTAAAAAATTCAATCTCAAATGTTTTCATCGAGGTGAAAGCAATTCGCGATTCATTTCATCGCAGCTCTCTCAACCCCTTAATATATCATGAGTATGCGCTTGCACATATAGTGTCGAATTTGATCACTTTGGTGCTCATTGTCCTGTGCTCTTGTGTGGGCTCGCTCTTGCTGCGGTAGGGCTCACATGAATTACGCGAAGCCGTAATGGAGTACGTTATTTTCGCGTACACCCTAGAGAAATCCTGCGTGCGTGCCCAATTCTCTTTATCCTCAAAACACGTAGATAGCTAATCACAGGAAACAACGCAAATAGTTTAGGACAGGAAGAAGCTGAAAATACGACCCAAATGCGATGTGGACTGGACAAATGAGTGCGACGTTTCACTTGCCCAATGCTCGCTTGCTCTGATGACATAGCATTTGAAATGCGGTAGAATTGCTTTTATTTTAGCCCTCCCTCCCCGCCTCCCCCTCTATTTGAAAAAACATACGATCCTCACATCAAAACGCATGCTCGGAAGAGTAAGGTGCTGTCATCGTCCTCCTCTCCATATCGAACGCATGTACAGGTAGCGAGCCGAGGCGCTGACGGAATGTGCCGCACTCTGCACAATGCATAGCAAAGGAACGCTTTTGTTTTTCGTCGTAGCCTGCAGCGAAGCATCCTAGAAATGCAGCCTTGTTTTTTATATTCAATCGTGTTTCGAGCTTCCACGTGCTCTGGGAACCTTTCGTTGTTCGCAGCGATACGCTACGTGCGTGTTTCACTAAAATAAAAAAAAATAATCACACAGCTCCTCCTGGAGCGTATACTCTCAAAATATTATTGATTGCCTACATGTCTACGAGGTATCGGGTGCATCTGCAAGAAACTAATTTCAACAAGGCGTCTAGTTGGGCTAACTGGTTGCCAGTCAGTGCTGTGTTTGTGCCAGTGTTGTAATCTTTACTGAAAAAACTAATGAAATATGTTACTCGTTACTCGCAAAGAAAAGAACGCGTTACCATCCTACCTTACTACCTCAAAATAATAGGAACGCGTTACCGTTTCAGAGAAAAAATAACCCCCTATCTTTTTCGTTACTTTTTAAAATTACGAATTATCTTATTTTACTCTTTTGAGGTTACAGATATGCATGAGCGCCATATTTCAAGAAAGATTATGTTAATGCAGAAACTGAAGAGAATTATTTTATCGTTTTACGATTTCATCTAAATACTCAGAACAAAAAACGCAAATAAAAACGCAAAAAAAATCCCTAAAACATTCACATGGCTTGGCGCCAAATAACATCAAAAAATTTGAAATGTAATATTCTAAGGCTTTGGGAAGAAAAAGTATCGAGTAATGTAACTCCTCTACCCGTTACTCGAAATAAGTAACGTAGGTACGTTACCTGTTACTCTTTTGAAAAAGTAACGAGTACGTTACCACGTTACCGAAAAAAATAACGCGTAATTGCCAACACTGATTTGTGCTCTCCTTTTTCTAGCAGTCCGCTTTCCTTTTCGTGCTGTTTTTGTTCTTAACTTTAATTGCTTCGACACGAGGCAGAATGTTCTAACAGGCAATCGTTCATCCTTTTTGCGAAACTACTGAACTGCTGTTATCAAAATTATACGTATTAGAATGTTGTAATTCTAGATTAGGTGGTAATAATCCCTATAAGTTCATACACTGCCGGTCAACAGGCGACAAAGCGTCGATGCAGCCTTCGCGCGAAATCTTCTTGCACACTAACGTACTTTTTCAAGTTTACAACAACAGTCTGTCTCATGCCTTATAATCCGGTCGCACTGTTTCGGCAAACATTCCAAGATTTCTTTTCTTTATGCCACAATTGTTGTAACGCTATGAGTGCTACAGGAGCGACGAATCCTCATCAAGGTCCTTCTGATGGGCAATTTAACATACAAAAGAAGTGGTCAGTCGTCTTGAGGGAGTATTAAAAACTCTACACGATAGCTCTCGCTAACCGATCTTTTAGCTAATCAATTGGATAACTTGCAATACAACAATTCACTAACGTTGCAAAGAACCGTGTTAGGTAGAGGATTGCCTGTCCACTCATTTTCCCGAAAGTTTACAGCAACGCAAAATTCAACACCGTCTCCTTGTGGCAGTTGTACGGAAAGGTTTTATAGCACAGCTCGCTCATCGGTTTTGCACTGACGTCATTCGCATCAACGCTTCTGCAACATTTGTCGGTAACGCGTTGTCAAAAAAACCACAAAAAACAGCAACACTACAGCAAGAAACAAAAAACAACACGCAGAATATAATGGTGTGCTGTATTTGACTTGGTGATGCGTTGTATTTATTCAGACAGTTGCCCCGTTTGACGCGCCTTATGCAACACTGCTGTCTCGTGCACTCGTCTGGCACTGACGGCTCTTGTATTTTTACGAGGTTGGGACAGCATACCAGACGGTGAAATGGGGTCATAAACAACTTTGGCACGGGGTTAAGTAAGACTGAAGAAGTTAATATTTAAAGGGCATTCTAAGGTGATACGCAGGATAATAAAGAGAGGCACACATTTGTTTCTTCGTACAAGCTTTTACTTTGAACAGTCTGTCTGCATGCAATCCCTTTTATCAGCCAAATAAAAATTAAAAAAACACTGAATTGGCGACGGTCACTTTAATACATGAAAACGTGCAGCAATGAAAGCTGCTTCGTTGAGCTCTGAAATGTAGATGAAAGTGCGCGTGCGAAAGCAGAAATAGACAGATGACGAATATTAAGCAGAAAGGTGCTAGACGAGACAGGGGCAGTGAAACGAGACCCTTGTGCTATTTAAAACCGAAGCGATAGATGAAATATGTGATACATTGCAGGCAAAGTGGCACTATTCTAGATTAAGTTAGAAAATGACTCGCTGCCATATATATTGATTCAGTGCTTACTTTCATTCCACCTTGGTCTTGCATCAATACTCCGATGGAGCGAGCTTTCTATTTTTGCCTTATTTTTTGTATACTTTTATTAATTTTATTACTTACGCTTTTGATTTCTTTATTTGACTAGAAATGTCCAAGCAAAGCAAAATAAGTGTGCGAATCAGTTTTGAAAAAAGTGAACCATCGTAGATAGTTGGCTTTATATGAGATTTGATGCTTACATAAATGAAAGCGTATTTGGTGGTGAAATTCACCTCAATTTGACGGGAACACTAATGTGCGCTTCCAAGGTTGCCAATGGAGTCGCTAACTACCTCTACAAGATGCGTATTTTTGGCGAGTAGACGTCACTCTCCTCGCTTCAACTTTCAGCGCGGCAACGGATCCTTCAACGGATACCAACCGCTTCGTACCTCTTTTACTCTCTCGAATTACATTTAAGCCTGTAAAATTTTTTAAGTTCTCTAAGTTATGTGGGACGTGGAGCCGCGTAAGGGAGCTTTTCGAGTGAGCGACCTCTTCATCATTTTATTACTCAGCCTCTTTGGCGTTCCTGAAATTGTAGACATCCCGGAAAAATTGTTTGCGCCACTGAGGAGCTCTTTCGGTGTTCTCTCCCCACCGCCGCCCTCCGATACCCCGCCAGCTCCACGTGCAGCACCAAAGTTGTCCTGCTGGATGAAAGCAGCTCATATTTTATGCCCTAGTTAATGAGGCAACCGATCTACGTAGCCTTGCAGCGGAATAAAAACCGTAACCCAGGTAAGCGTAAATTGGGATACATTTTGATTGCGACTGCGGCTCTTTAGAGGGAACGTCGCCACCTTAGCAGGCGCCTCTCAACGCTTCGCCGACCTTCGAACAGCACGTAACGAGGCTTTTAACAGCATCGCATTGCTCTGATATTATCATAGCCTTCTATCACTGAGGACTGCTGGCCCAATCGCTTTCACTGCTGCACCAACAGCGCAATATTCTCACAGCCGTCTATCATTGAGTACTGCTGGCCTAATCGCTTTCGTTGCTGCAAAAAACAAAGCCAACGAAAATATCGACACTGAAATGTTGCGAGTGAAGGCGGATCAAGCTTCTCCGGGGGAAGTAGCACAGAAAACTTCTCCGGATCGCCCCAACGCGATCCGCCACTTTCCCAGGGGATCGGTTGAGGCGCGCTCCGCGAGGGATCCATCAGCTCTAGATTTCCACGTTGCACACGGAGAGATCGGCTGCATCTCGCCAGGGGTGCATGCATCTGCTCGGCGAGCGCTGGCTATTTTCCAGAGGAAGGGGCTATTAGGATATTGATAAAAATCGATATAGCAAATTAAATACTTAATAAACCATCCGGTGCAAAGTAAACCAAGCCGTAATATGTACTTCATATACGTAGCGCAATTACATTACGGGGGGAACATATCACACACAGAGAAAATAGAAAAGCCTCGGAGAGGACAGATTTTGCGGAGTTGAAGAGGCTGGATGCACCGCGATTTCGCGGTTTCCTCCGTGAGCTGGAAGGAGTCAGTGGCCAGTGGTCCGAGCGCCAGTAAACATAGCGTCTCAGCACTCTTCTGCAAATCCTGTTGTATTAGTGTACCAGACTTCGGGTATCTTCTCCTTTCACGTCTCACGCGCAAGGAACATCCGGACAACAGAATGCTCATGTAGCTCTCCTACGCGGTGCATCCTCACCGCTAGAAGATCATTTAGCACGTATGCGAGCAATCTAATATACGCGAGCCCAGTGGAACGTATTCTCCGAAGTAATAAAATGTTGTCTCTCAGTCAACAATATTTAAAACAAAAACAGTCTCAGCTTCCTTTGTGTGAATGGGCCATTAGATGTGACCCATTACATGTGAAATAAAGTAACTAAACTATAGCTACCCTCCTTTATGTATTTGCTGTTTCACATTGATGGGCACAAAAAGTAGATGGAAGGAAGAGGCTTCGTTCGGGCCCTACTTCGGGCAATTCTAAATTCTGACTTGGCGAAATCTTCGATCACCTTATATACGTTTGTTTTGTTATATAGCTATAGCACATAAGATGTCGAGCCTTAAATACTGTCACGAGACAAGTGAGAATCTGCGGGAAACCATTCAACCGAGATTCATATTTGGAAGGACGACATGGGTAGTGCCAGTATTCTCATTTCCCTGAAGATTTAGGTTTGCCCTAGAGTTTATGTCGCTTCTTCTGGATCATACAGTCTGACGTTTAAACGAGGGCAACCTAAGAATAAACACAATCGCTCATATAAAAGAAAATGATAAACGACTTTCAAGAACAAGTTTTCCTAAGCTTTTACAAACTCTATATCTAAAGAAAAATAAAATGCTATAAAGCTGTAAGTGAGTAAACTGCGCAATGCTTCTAAATCGCTTTGTCAGACAGTGATGCAACGTTGTACCTAGATACTACGGTTGTTTCTATTTTTATTACGTTGTTTTCTAAACCGAAATCCCAGATAGTCCGACCTGGCTGCCGGCGCGGAGGTCGTCCCGTTATCCCCACAGCCCACTTTTCCAAGAATTTCTCTATCCCCGGATTCGCGCCCACGCTGCAAAGAAACAAATGAGGCCCATGTTTAGAAAGAACGGCAACAATACGAAGCGTAAAGCCGTTTTCCTCAGACGCAATAATCGTTTTTCTTCGGATTTTTTTTTTTTGGTTACAGGTCTGGGAGATGCCAACGAAAATAAACGAGTGAGGTGACAGTGGGACACAATAATCCCTAGGTTGACGAATCCTTTCCCATGTGCCTCTTTCTTTAAAACAAAAAATAACTCGCATCTAACACTCGTTTAAATCTTTCTCTTCCGATTAAATCGCTTTCTCTTCGACGACCGTCACTTGCGGCTTTCTCCAGATGTGACAGAACCGCCAAGTTCGTCAGATTTGGGAAATCCTCAAAAACAAACACGCCAAATTTATCTTTTTGTCCTTCCACGCGTTTGCTCTGCGGCGGTCCCGGCTGCCCCTTTTTCTATCAGTCAACGTCTTGGACGGATGATGTATACTTGCCCGTGCACGGGGAATAAAAAGACGCAGTCGTCTCATCTCGGCGAGAGGCACGCAAGCGGGCGTGCGCTCTCCGGACGAGCTCGCACACATATCTGTCGGGCCTGTACATAAGGATGACGCCGCCGCTAGGAAATGTGGAGGGCCCATCTCCAATGCTGAGAGAGGGTCGGGCCGGTCGCGGGACACAATACGCCAGAGCAGGCACGGGCGCCGGCCCAACACAACTGCTGCTTCGTTCTGAGACACGCACCATCACCGGGGAAAGTGGGTGGGAAGGCATGAGACGCCCTGCAAACTACGCCATGGCGTGCAGCGAGAGTCTCTCCGGTACGACAGGGCACGCAGGCATGCAGTATACTTCCTTGCGGGAATTCCGAGGACTCTTGTTGCCGAGACTCAGTTCTGGCGTCGGTTTACTTCTTTTGGCGGGATTAGGCAATTGCAAAATATGTTTGGGGGGGGGGGGGGGTTGTTGGCGGCAAGCACGGAGTTTGCGGCGGAGCTGTGGAGCGTTGCTCAGATTGGCTGCGTGGGAGGTCTTCCTAATTGGGGGAGTGAGGTATAGTGTCAAGAAAAAAACATTTGTGGTTTGGTTTTTTTTATAGCAGGTGCCTTTAATAGTCCCTTTCGCGGGAGGCATTTATGATAGCAGTCAGAGGGCTGAAAGGATTCTTCGAGGCTGTGGATAATCAGACGATGGACTTAAAATGCGAATTGTAAAATGTGACTATACCCGGAGAAGGGCCTGCGTTAATTTATCGCCGCTGATCAACGAAACGTTTCAGCGAAAAGAGGTTAAAGCATAATGGTTGAGAAGTAAGTTTAAACTCACTACAAGAATCGCATTATGGTTCACTTGCAGTTTAACAAAAAATATTTCAGTGTATTGTTCTGCAACGATGCTGAAAGGGATAATTTGCATTCAGAAAAGAGAAGAGTTGCCTAAAATATATCTAAATATTTAATTATTTCGAGTTATTTTCAGATCGGGGTACTTGAAGATCCAAATTCGCAGTCAACGTAACTGTAGTTCAAGTGTGAAAACGTATTATCAGATAGCGGGGCATCCGTCATGAGGGAACAGCAAAGATTTACGCCTGAAAGGGAGTCATACGCTATGGAAACCATCGAACGAGTGGAAACAAGTCCTTTGACCTGCTTCTAGCTCAACAAACCCATCTCTTCCAGGGACATTGCGATGCCGATGTCGCGTCGGCGATTTCCGGAACAAATGACTGCACCGTGCCACAAACATGTCTCCTGTCACTGCAACCTCCGAGCTTGATAACGCCGAACGGAAGATGCTCGCCTCCGAAAGTTACGGTGCCTCGGAGCGCCGCTTCTTTCCCGGTGACGGCGCGAGTATGAAAAGCTTGGTACTGAAAAAGAAAGTAACAGCAATACATAGTTTGTGCTATCACATTTGTTTTATTTTGTCTTTAGTTTTACTTTACGAGCGGTTGAGTCATGATGCTGTGGTAGAGGAAAGGTGGGTCGTCAATCGATCCTTTTAGCTGTGATGTCTTTTCAATCTAGCGCGAAGGAATGAAAACACGAATGAAAAGGAATCTCACTCAAGACTATTCCAATTGTGGCCAGAAACACTGAGCTTGCTTGCTTGCTTATTACAGTTTTATTGACCGCTTATTCTAAGATTATGTAGCACTGAGTGGCCAATAAAACTTGAAAGAGTGAACCTCTTTATATGATTTACATTTACTAAAACAGATTAATTTCGCGACAAGAACTACATGCCCCAATTTTAAATTTTATGTATGAAAAAAGTGGAAACAAGTCTTTGACGTCATCCCAAATCGCCTACATGTGAGCATATTTTGTAAAGTGCCCCGCTTAACAGAGAGCTGGCTCACGAAACGCACTTGCTGGAGCGACACTCTCCCACTCGTGCCTCCCACAAGGTCTCCAGGGATTACAAAGCGAATCAATCATATTCTAATTCTCGTTGATACAACGTAGTCACCACAGCCCGGATCATTCAGAGTACCGGCGAGTTATCGTACCGGTATGTACTGAGTGCATTATTAAATTAAAGGAGGTAATAGGCAGACTTTTCGGTCATTACTGTGCTTCCACGAATATGTTGACGACACTCTGAACAGCAAGAGCGAGTAAAAAATTGTCCAAAATGTGAATTGTTTTATATTAGGTTAGTAATCGAGTGCTACAAAACAAATAGTTACATGGAGAACGCCTTTCTCAACATTATAATCTGATCGTGTAAATAATCTTCAAAGGGGAAACACTTATATGCCTTAAAAAGTAGTGCAATCTAGGCAGCGTCATGAAACTCACGTCCTGAATGTAAAGCGAAGATCTTTAAAAAAAAAAAACATGTCAAATGGTTGCCTGGTTTGGATAGCTTAAAAGATTTATTATTTGTATTTGTATTTCTTCATTTATTTCAGACAAAAACGTCTGGGAACTAGGGCAAAATATGACATCTTGTCTTCTGACAGGAGCCCAGCTCAGGTTTTAACAGCACTCCGGAGAAAAAATACGAAAAGAATAGGATAAAAAATATTTTTATACGATATATTATTTAATGCTGAAGTATGTGACGTCATCATTAATAAAATATTAATTTTGATTTAAAAATCACAAAATATTAAGTATTAGATTACAAACTGCAGGTCACGAAAGGTTTGAAATATAGGTTACTAGGTTATTCTTAAATGTCTTGAAGGACCCATTATGCTCCATTCATTTGAGTTATGGTAAGGTGTGTATTTAGGGTGTCTGGAATTAGATATGAGAGTAGCTAGAATGCATATTTTTGCTGCTTGACTTTGCTTTTTTATGTAGTGGCTATGTCGTAAACTCTAACTTCTTGGAATTTTTGAATACATGTTAAAGAAAAAGTGACTGGTCCTGTCTAATTTGATGGAAAATATGAATACATTTTTAGGAGCAGAATTTGATCTAAAGCTAGTATTTTTAACACTTGAAATGAAGACAATGTGTTATCATATTCCTTAAATTCCTAACAAAGCGGACATGTATTTTTTTTTGAGTAAAAATAACTTATTTATATTCGTTTGTGTAATTGTTTCCCTTACCGTTACTCAGTTCAAAACAAACTGAGTAGAATGCTAGATGAGACACTGCATCGAAGGTTACATTCGCCGTTCTAGTATGGTGCCTAAAACACGTCTTCCACTGGTGTGTCTAGCGTCCACTTCCGCCCATGCATCGAAGGTGGTCCAAAAGGGAAACAAATGATGCCACAAAAGCCGAACTGTCATGCTGTCGGATGTCGCGATCCTGGCGGTTTATCGTTAAAACGCTGGCGAAAAGCGGGAGCGAAAGTAAGTGTTGCTGTCGTCACGGCGTCCCTACTTCTAGGCTGCCGAAGCTCCCGCGGACTGTCAGGCCAAAGCCTCCTCTATACTCACAGAGCCTGGCAGTTCGACCAGGGAGCCATAGAGTGCCCGGTCGCAGACTTGGAGCGCCAGGATCTGGTAGCGCAGAGCATCAAAAAGCTATTTCTCGCGGAACCTGGACGTCAGCGCACAGCTTTTGCAGCGGCGAGGACCCGAAACACACTTTCCGGGTCCTCGCGTCTCGCCGCAGATTCTCGCGGCAGCGACGAGACGCTGCGTTTCGGCGTCTCGCCGCAGCGGGGCGCCAGTCACCTGGCTCTCCTCTCATCCGTTGTATGCCGCAGCACCTTTTCCATTTTTGGCGGCGCGTCTCGTTGCGATCTGCCAGGCTTTGTCAGTATACAGGAGGCTACGGTCAAGCTGAAGAGCAACCCGCGCCAGAGCTGGCGTTTGCCACATCTACCACCACTGCTGTGATAACGCCAGGATCGCTGCCGAGCAACAGCATGACACTTCTATGACGTCATCAGGCGGAAATGGAGGGACCACTTTTTTGGACGCGGTAAACACACCAGACGTAGACACGCCCCAGGCACCATAGTAGTAGATAAATAGCGCTAGAAGGGTGCGGCCTCCATGGGCGTGACGCGGCCTTCCTGCTCATTGTATGTTTCGTACACTGCGCGAAAGACTTTTGAGGTTAGTGAGGAAAGGGCAACCATAACTTTTCGAATAACGTCGTGTAAAGGGACCGCATCAGTTCGCTTAACTGGAAGAATGTTAGCCACTTCTTGAGTAACCAGTGCTTCTTGAACGGTGCAACGACGAGCGTGTACAAGCTCACGTGTTGGCCAAAGAGCATTTTAAGAAGCCTTTCCTCAATTACTCATTCGGCGTGGCACGCAGAGTGTGCCACCGCCTGTGGTTCTAGTCAGACGTGAGCGCTGTGAAGGGCCGCTTCGCGGGATTACATTTAGCGGCGTTTCCCGACAGGTCGGTAGACTGGTACGTTGTGTCTTCAACGCGCAAGACGAGCCTCAGCGTCCGTAGGATTCCCCGTTTTCGCCGCAGCAACGCAGTACAAGACGGTACAAAATGCTACCGCATTTCAACGACAGTCTGCGCTTGTCGTTCTTATGATTCTATTTGACTTTCGAGCTCTGTCTTTCTTCCTTCCAGATATAAAAGCGAAGCTTTTTCACAAATTTTACATTTGCGGCAATGATTGAAAGGGCGTTTTTAACATGCTTGAAAAAGCGAACTGATGCGGTCCATTTACACGATGTTATTTGGAAAGTTAGTGTTGCCCTTTTATTACTAATCTGTTCCCATTCTGTAAAAAAAAAAAAAAAGAACTAAGTTGTCATGCACATTTTCGCTTTAATCATTAGCACCTCTGAGGATTATATGTCTCAACGTATTATGGATTGGATTTAACCCACGCATCTCGGCAGTCGCTTGCATATATAAATGCAATTATTCGTGTTGCCTTCCCTTACAAATCGAACTTACTGTTGCTCAATAAGTAACCAGTGCTTAGAAGTTGGGACACCATTGCGGGAAGCGCGGGGAAAATAACTGGAAGCAAAACAAGAACGCGCGAAAAACCATCCAGAAGACGACCAAACGAAGCGGCAACGAACTCTCGGGAGGATCAACCAAAATCTCCAGGCGAATCTCAGAAGGCTCAAGGAATCGAAAGAAACAATAAAGTGGAGACAAGAGAAATATCCTCATTGCCCTCCTTTTTTTCCCTCTCTAATTTGTTTTTTTGGCGAGTGAGGGGTTGCGGGATGGCCATCTCTTGAACAGTTTGTGTTCTTTCGCGATTCGCCTTCGCGCACAGTTCCTCTCCTCATTCTCTGGGGAAAAGGCGTCCACCGGAATTAGTTCCAGGTTCTCTCCCTCCTAGTCGCTCTGGGACCTGCGCGGGGCGAGAGAAGAAGCACGTCATGTTCCACTTTCGGAGAGGGATCACGTTTGTCACTTTTTTGTTTCCTTTTTTTTTCCTTTGAGATAAAAAAGAAGGAGAGTGAATCGAAGTTGGATAGATTAAATACAAAAAAGTGGAAAAGGATTGGCTCTCTTGCAAAAGCAATATAAAAACTAAAACCTGCGCAGTTGTTTTCTTCTTCCTTTCCTGCCAAAATATAATTGTGCAACATGAAATTGAGCAAGCAATTATTGTACCGTGGTAATAGGTTTTTAATCTACTGCCGATTGAATACATCAAAATCAAATGATTTAACTCGATGAGTTCAAGTGTATACTGGAAAGAGTTTAATTCGTTTCAAAATTAAAACGCAGTGACCTGACTCTGCCTCATTTCACCGCAGCGAATTCTAGAAGTTCGAGCTTACAGCTTTAGTAGTTGCTCCCTTTGTGCAATAGCTCGTGGAGCTGAGATACGTCCTTGAAGGATGACTCCACTTGTGGGCTTCTCTGCGGTAAGTACATCTTAACGTGCAGCGGCAATACATCGTATCTGCATGTTTAAAATCACGTACCCACCATGATCGTCAGCGGAAGGTGCACACATTATGTCTCAGAGTCCTCGGCGGTAATGAACCTCATAATCGTGGTCATCTTGGTGGTTTCTGTAAGAGACAGTTTAGTGGATATACGGGTTTGGACGTTCCTGAAGTCGCGGACTGCAAATTTGTCGTGGCCGATGTTTCAGGCAGCACAAAGTTTCTGCTGGCAGAAAGGTTGCAGCTGTACAAGCGTCAGCATCTAACCACCTCGGCCACCGTCATAAAACAAGCTGATTATTCCGAAAAAAAATGGTATGCAAATTCCAACGATCTCGCACAATCCACAGTTGTATAATCATAAGTGTGGCGTATTATCACGGCATCAAACTAAAGCGTGAGCAGTGCTCTGAATTATAAAAGTACCGAGTCAATGCATTTAAGGCTTTGGAAACCAAAGCATTGGTCAGCAATGGCAACACACCGTGAGGTTGTTGAATATTTTAAAAGTAGCTGCTAAAAAGTAAGATTACTTTTCAATAATTGGCGTATTTGAAACTTTTATCAAAATAAAGTTGTACTGTAGCTGAAGAAACGCTACCTGAGAACCTCTTAACAGTAACTTAAATATTTTAATAGTGACTTTTGCAGCTCTCAGAACTAACCAAATTCAGACCGCAGGCCATGCCAAAATATACGGCATATTAATACACTTTCACCACCAGAGCAAAGTTCAGAAAAAGGATTTGCGCGACAAAATGTCCTGATAAAAACACCCTAATACAGACACGGGCACGCTAACGACGTAATGGCACCCTCGGTAGTACCTGGTCAAACCCAATGCTTGAGTGGCGAGGATTTAATACTTCATACGCACAAATATTCTGGCTGCTACCCACCGAGTTTCTGCCTAAAACGCGCCAAAATATACGTGCTTCAGGATGCGAATACGGTGAGCATACATTTTACTAGAATAAACAATCTTGATGTAATTGGAGCAACTATCATCCGGTTATGGAGAGCCACAAATCTGAAAGATGTCTTCACAAAACTCTGAGTTATTTCCCGGTTGACGACAGACTTTTCCAAACACGTTATTTTCAATCTTGTCGCGTGCAGCATTTGCCACGTATTTTAGAACCAACTGAACCTTCTTGTACGTGTCCTCAGTTGGCTGCAGCATAATTTGAACTCTGCACGCAATTTTTAAAAATCTGAATGACTGAATAGATTTTACAGAAATTCTCAATGAGTTTGAAATGAGTTCCTAATATATTTCGTCAGAGTCAATTGAAATTAAATATAAACTCAAGGTTCAATGAGTTTGTTCAGAGGAAACTCAATATCTATGATTTTGAATTTACTGATTAGTAATAAAAAAGCGTTCGGTCGTTAAAAACTTAATATTTATTCTTATAAATTTACTCATAAGGTTTCGAAATTAGTTTTATTATTAAAGGCTCAATATCTGTCATTTTCATTTACTTATATATATATATATATATATATATATATATATATATATATATATATATATATATATATATATATATATATGGATTTATTATTGGGCTTACTCAATATCCATTATATATTTTGGCTTTCGACGGGTTCGTAAAGCTTTGATTCTTTGATTCATTGGATTAAGTACGGTGTAATCTTCTACTTCAGCTCGTTCATTATATAGATATATGTATAGTATCTATATATGTATATATGGGATTTGTTATTAGAAACTGAATATACAGTTAATTTAAAATCACTCACTCGAAACGCACTTGAGTTATCTCACGCGACAAACGTTCCTTTGTCTCCTCATTAGAGATTCAAATGAGTTCTCATCGTTGAGGAGTAGAAGAATTTCCTTGTTTTCCCCCATTTAAAAGGTTTCGATCATGCAGATATGAAGTTTGAACGCTTGAACAAACTTATGCGTTTACACACATACATGAGCAGCAGAGGGAATAACAAGAATGTTATTTATTAAAATTAACAATCATTACTCGGCTTCAGTTTATTTTATCGTCTGCATACGCAGCTAGGTACTGATCCGTTGTTAGTGCGTAGTTCTTTACGTCTTTACGACCAGCTACCTTGATTCGTCTCGTCCTGAGTGGTGCTATGCAGGGAAACGATAATATGCCCGCGAGGAACAGCTTTTGTGGATTTAGCGACCAACGTTGTTGTTGTTGTTTCACCAAGGAATAGAGTACAATGACGTTGGAACACTGTTTAACATTTATCAGACTTCCGATAAGGGAGTGGCATATTAAGAACCCTGATGTGGTCACCGGCCAATGAAAGCTTTTATATGTAGGGGATGAAAGGCTGTGAAGTAGTCAAGGAGACAGTGATTCAAGTGTTTTGGGTTGCTCTGAATGTTGTTTGTGCTCGTTTCCTTTATGTACTTCGTGCATTGAAATTTAATTGAATTAAAATTTTATTGCTACAATTTTGATTGAAACGCAGTGGTCAATTTGAACACTAAATAGGAACACATAATAAAAATACAATAGTTCCCGATTGAACCTCCACACGGTGTTTTGCGTTAATTCTTTACATTGTACTTTCTTATCGGGACGGGGCCGCTTTTCAAGTATTTTAGTCACGCGCATGTTTTCTCCAGGTATAAAAATATTACGCCGGTGTACTGTTTCTTCAAATAATACCTCGATAAACGCCGATTTTGACTGACACCAACATAAACACCGAAAAGCGCCGAATCGAAAGGGAAAATATTTACCAGAAATGCTCGATCCCCCCCTCCCCCAATTAAAAACAAAATCTCCAAAACACGAAGCACTATTTATAACACAAAACAGCAAATGAGGTAAGCGGGGAGGTAATTAGGAAATTTGGCTCGGAGGTTTTGATGCTCAGCTGTGGTAACATGAAGATCTTCGACGACGAAGTTCTTCCTATTCGGCAAAAACGGCCACTGGCATTTACGGAGGGTAATGGCCAGTGGAAACACTAACAAAACAAAATTGTGGGTTACTTTGTTTCTCTTTTTTCACGTCGCTTACAAGCGATCAGGGTGGTGCATCATTTGGGTACAACTATTCGCGTCTTCCTCAAGATTTTCCCTTTCTCACGGCAGAAATAAGACGCCCTCCAGCGAGGGTCCCCCGGTTTTCCTGCGCAGCGGGCACGGCGGAACTGCTCGAGATTATGGCTTGTAAGCAGCCATTCCTGAATTCAAATAACACTCTTCACTGCACCAATGTAGGGTTGCAACCCGTATTGGATTGAACTATACTGTTTCTTCGGTTTTCCAACAACGGAAACGTAGTGAACCTACGCTCATGCGGGTAGGCCTTCGTTCGAACAGGAAAGGCTGAAATCGGCAAAACGATGGTGCGTAAAAATAATAGAAAATAAATGTTAGGGAAAAGTTTGTACAAAAAATACATCGGAATTCAGTCTCTGTTTTCCGGGGATATTATTCCGAAAAGACCTGTGGCGAACTTGAAGTTTTGCTAATTGTAAAAAGTCGCGTCTTTGATAGCGCACCGTATGATTTATCCACAATTCATATCATGTCACATGGACTTGTCATAGTAACTCGAAGGTCGTAATTGACCTCAGAAAATTTTTACGTTATACCTCGCTAATTAAAAATGCTACACTTGGCACCCGTCATGATAATTCCCCAACTTTTTGCTGACATTGCATTTCGCACGTTTGGAATTGAATCACAAGCGTAAAACATTTTATAAGAGCTTGAAAAACTACCTATTCATCCAGAACTTTCTTGGACATGAAGGCCTCGGCGCAAGCACTAAAACGAGAATTTCGACTGATCAACAACCACCCTCGCAGTGTTGTTCCCTGGGAATATGTTAAACGACAGTCATAAAAAAAATAAGCGGTGATTAGGCTTTTTGACGCGCATATGTCTGTTTTTTTCTTTTTGTTTTACGGCTTTACAGTTTGTTTTGCATGGAATCATGTGGGCCACATTCACGAAATTGTGAATTTCCGCTTTTCTTGACAAAATATCGCAATGTTTCCGAGGACTGTAAGTGCCATCGAGAACGATGCACTTTTCGAGCTGCTTGATCAGCTCCGTCGGATGGTAGCCTCGTCTACAGTCAAGACTTGTTGACCAACAAACAGTCCCCAATTTCTTCTTTCCATTTGAGAAAGAGGAGACCCCCGTCCTTTCTGCGAGGACTAGCTCAGAGGCACGCTCTTGTGGGGAGAGGAGGAGAGAAGAGTGCGAGAGGGAAAGGTGAGAGAAAAACTGGGAAGCTGTTTTATTCCCCGCAGAAGTGAAAAGGAGAGAGAGGAGAGAGATGTCGTTGAAGAAAGGGGAAAAACGTAGGTCATTACGCGCCTGTGGGGCGTGGTGTCACCTTCGTTCGGGATAAAAAGGGGATAGGAGAGGGGAAGGGGTAGAGATCAGGGCTTGGCGTCGATTAAGCATTTTAACCCGATTAGTCGCCACCTTTTCATTGATTAATTAATCGAATAATAGGTCTGGTTTATTTCCATGCACACATTTTAAAAAGTCACAATTAGAACTCTTTTTTGTTTACATTTGTTGAATATGCGATGAACGGCGCAATATGCAATTTTGATTATGAATCAACCTAGGTGTGCAGTTGAGTACAGTTCAAAAACACTCACACTTACAGATGCTGCAGACACACTTCAGCTGCATGAGGCAAAGAAGTTCGTTGATATTCTCCGGCAAGAGCGACCTCCTTTGATTGTTCACAACAGTCGGCTGCTCTGAACGGACACTCGCACGGCGTTGAAGTGGCCGGAGTAGGTGCAACCTTCTGCACTTATCTGGAGTTATAAATCTTGTCCCTACAGTTTACTTGAGATTAAAGTTTTACCTAAAGTTTGCCCTTCATAAAAGAGTTCTCGTCCACGTCTGCGTTGTGAAAGTGTTTAATTCTTGCTCTTCCTTTTTGGCTTGACAAAAGTTTACCGATTAAGCAGTTAAACCAATAATACGCGATTAAACCATTTATCGATTAATCGGAAGGTTAATCGACCACTAGCCCACCCCTAGTAGAAATAACTGCAGAGATTCCTTCGTCGACTCCGTTGTGTGCCTGTAAGGCCGTTCTTTAAGGGCCGCGCTGCACGGCCTTTAAAGCAGCTGGAGCAGCCCCGTGTCCGTCAGGCAGCCGATGAGGGCCATGATCGCCTTCTCGTTTCAAAAGACGATTATGTAGGTGGGCCTTTAAAGTGGAGGGAGGTATTGAAGCGAATGATTGAAAAGAGCCCTCAGTCAATCCGCACAGAAGGGTGGACTACAGAACAAACACTCGCTGACTCACAAGCTAGCACGCCTTAACACCTTGCTGCAATATAGGAGAGCACCCGTTAATAGATGGAGAAAAGCGAGTGCGTCGAGCAGTCTTGTAAGCTCGAATAGCAGAAAATAAATAAGATTTGAATACAATGCATGCCAGGAAGCTCTTCGCCTTTCTTTGAGTTTTAAATTTCGCAGAAATTAACGATAATAAATCGTACCATTAAAACCGAAAGGATGTTAGCATATGACGAGGCCTGGAAAAGGAGTAGAGAACAAAATGTGATGTGAACAGAAAGAATGGTCATAACGCTTCATTTACACATTGCCCCTGGCACATCACACTTTTCCGATCTAACTTTATTCTTAGTATAATTATTCGATAGGACCCTTATATATATATTGTTCGCCGTACTTTACTGCCTAAGCCTTTTGCAGGAAACATAACACGAAGTCCTTTTAAAACACAGAAAATATTTTATCCTCTGATTTTTATGGAGTTCTGTAACGTTTGTCTGTTGGCGGCCGCTACAGACGGCTGTATCGAAAAACCGACACCAAGAAACGTTGCGCCCGCAGGAACCCATATAAATATAGGGCAGTCCCGGACCAAATCTGGCCAAATTTGAACTCACCACTTCGAGATTGTGAGCCAAGCGCTTTGCTGACTGAGCTATACATGGCCGGCCGGTGGTTAGATCACGCCGAAGCACAGTATCTGGCGCGGCGCGCGAGGCAGCGGTCTCACGCTACACACTTCTCTTCCTTCCAATGCCTATCACACATACTGCGCTTTTCACTCTTTGTCGAGACTATGAAGAGCGTATAATTTTTGAAGTGTACATGTTAAAGTCAGCTCGAGCGTATGTATGGTCAGCCTCAGAATTATGCGCAAGGCATTTCGGCAGTGAAATATCCCCGCGGGGTCTTCCACACTCTGTTTTACACTAAATCCTACAGCAGCCGATGCCAGGGCAGCGTCAAAACCGCATTGTCATTGCACTCGTTGCCTTAGTGGGTTTGCTATTATCGGCTGCACCAGACACGCACAGCGAATGCAGCGTGATCCTGCGCATTTTTCTGTGCGTGATCGGTTTACCCGGGGTAGCGAACGTCACAATGGCTACGAGCGCCGTGGAGATGCAGTTTTTGTGCTGCCTTATTTTACTCCAGCGTATCATAGCATCGGCTGCGGTCGCACCTGGTGTGCAACGTAGTGCGAAGTTTTCTAAACAACGTCTATGATAGATCACGCCAAAAGGGCCGCAGTGTTACAAACAGCGACGGTTAGATGAGGCGCCTAGTTTGTACGCGCTACATCCAGAGAAAACGATAGTCCCGTCGAATTCACGTCTGCGTGCGAAGAGGTATTTTTCTTAAGGATGTCGGAAAAGGCAGGTCACAGCCGCACGCAAGGAGGTATTTCCCAGTAAATGTTGACCATTTTGCAGAGCGATCGGTGGCCGAGCTGTCTAGCGCGCACAACAGCTCGGAGCATGTGGAGAGAAAACTCGCGCTGCTCAAACCAGGGATCCTGGGTTCAATCCCACTCCTGCCCGTTTCGATCTGGATGAGCATCGTATCGGCGTGTAGTCGTGTATCACTACTGCGTGGTGCACGTTAAAAGCCCCAGGCTAGCGGTTGCACTACACTGGCTAAATTGCTCATCTACATCTGAGAGACAAGTCCCCATTTGAGGCAGACGAACTTCAGGTTGTATAAACATACACACAAAACACACACAACTGACCATTTTGTGAGCTCATCGAGCTCGCGCCAGATTAGTGTCATCCAAAGTCGTCCTTTATAGACGCTAATGTAGATAAGAAGAGTTCGAAAGCGCACTGCTTGATTAACAATACAAATAATCCTTAGTTGGTACCCCGGATGAGGAAATACTCCATCACACCAACAGCTAGTTTCTGAAGCTGTAGTTGTGGCAAAAACAGAAGAAACTGACGATCTATTTTTTTGTGCACAATGGCCTTAAACGCTTAGAAAGCTTTGAACTTGAAAATTATGCCAACGATTTTATTTTTGTCCACACGTACGGCTAATCACATTTCCACAGAAATCTCGACCAGCACCCCTTAGAAAGCAGGGTTATAGTGCTGAATTGTTGTCGTCGCCAACTCGAGACGCAGGTTAGACGTAAGTGCTCCCTCAATGTTCGATTGGGATTTGTCTTGTGTCTGATTGAACACATGTTCCATCCTCAAACCGCAAGAACATGAGCCCATGTGAAACAGTGAACCCAGTCGCAACACGACCTTTCCTCGCACACTGTACCTTCATTTGCAGAACACACAGCGGAGCATGCGGAACGATTAACCTCCCAATCAAAAGCTGGCTACTTCCGCGGATTGGAAATCATGGCACACAGTGCTAACATTTGCAAAGGCTGACGTTAACAACTCTCTCTCTCTCTCCTCTCTCTCTCTCTCGTTTTAACTTTTCGACGGCACAAATCGGCGTTACGCAGTCAGCCTCGACGCCCTGACAAGAGATGGTTGCAATGCCTGTGGGTATTAAGGTATTCTTCCCAACTCTACGTAACGCAGCGCCGCTGCACCTGCTCTATCGCGAGGGTGCCCACGCGACGTAGGCATTCGCATAACTTGCACATTTAATCCCGAGAAAGGAGGAGGTTAGCCCACGCGATTTTCTTTCCAACGGAATTATACCGAAGCTCCGCAGCCGTAAACCTGAGCCTCAAGGCACGGGGGCTCAGCGGGAGCGATCGCGCGTTGGTTCCAGCCGCGACGTGTCTAATCTGCACGTCCTTTTGTGCGAGTTGTTTTCCCGTCACGTGAAGCGAACACGGGATGTAGCGAATAAATTAGAGGCAGCATCGGAGAAACCGACAGTGTGTCGCGCACGGTGCCCCAAAAGCAGCCGCCACGCGGACTCACTCTGCATTTTTATTAGCTAGACGGTTCGATGTGCCGATGCTCCGAGTGCGGAAATTCTCAGAGGGCGCGGATCGAATATGCGCGCCACTTAGCCTTCGGTGCAGCTTAGGCCAGGCTAAAAAGAAAACAAAATACATCGCTTTTCCCGACTGGAGTCTTGTTGAACAGCGTTCCTTCCTCATGTGTGTCGACAGGAGAGCGCAATAATACAACAGGAGCCTACGGTACAACTTACTAATGAAGCGTGATATACGGAAAGCGTTGCTCATCGGCGCGGAGTTCAGGTACCATCCGAAAAGTTGCATAAGCAGAATGGCACTTTTTGGCAAGCGGCCCCTGCTGAATGTAGGCACGCCGTGAGCCTGAGATAAATAGTGTTGCTTGGTTGGTTTTTGTCGTGCTCCCTAGGCCTGATCGGTCGCAACCCACAGAAGGCGGCTGTGTGGGGAACTTCAGTTCGCACGTATCAAGTCAGTGTTTGCACTATAATTAATAAAGTGATATTCTGCAAAGCAAACACGACGAACTCCTGCAAGGACTTTGTAGTTAGCATTATACATATAGTCACTCAGAGGGCGTCTTTTCTGGACGTACTGCCTTCAGCACGCGCTCGGTACCTTCCCTCGTGCTTTAGCTCCACGTGCACGCTCCGAGCTCACGAGAAACCCAAGTGTAATCGAGGGAAGAAGAACCTTGCGCTCAAGGCGAAACAACTGAAAGCCCTCTATGCCGTTTTCACTCTGCCACTGACTATAGCCTTCTTTTTGCGGTTGTAAAGCGTGTAACTGTTTATAATGGACGCCCCCACTGTCTACAATTTGTGCCACCATGCGTCAGTGGGTTGGCGCACATCTCATTGCAGGGCATGGAGTACGTACGAGGCGTATGGGGGAGGGGCGGGGAGAAGAAACACTTAAAAAATGCATCAGTATTTAAAACCTAAAACTCAGTAACAACTTGTCACATCATTCATTACCTCGTTAGTAATTGCAGTTAGTAACTCAAGAAGTTTATAACAGTTACTAACCAACCTAGCATTTTTCACTACCATTACCTAGCAACTTGCATTATCTCTCACAAAAGTTAGTAGCCGCTTTTACTTCTAAGCCAGGGGTCTCAAACACGCGACCCGCGGGCCGTGACTCTCTGGGACGCGGTCCGGAAACATCCTGCGGCTGCGAGCCCCCGTTCTCATGCCTCGAGCCTAACATGCGCCATAAATAAAAGTTTTAATATCGTCAATTTATTTCAGCTCGAAATGGAGCTCGGCTCATATAAGTTGTTCATACATTTTGTACTATTCTGTGCTCATTTGCACTGAGTATATCTTCGTTTGAATAATTGCTTATCAGCTCTTTCTTCCGAAACCAACCGGAAAAGGCAATACCACTACTAGGCTACAAGTGCGAGCTCTTTGATCAAACATACACCTCGGCTGAACGAACTCTCGTTCAGCAGGAGCAACTGCCAAGACAATGGTATGAGCTCGGGCTTCTAGCCGTCATAAATGCCTTTGAAATGCAAGTATTTTCTTTATAATGCTGTTATAAAAATCGCCAGGAAAGCAAACACTGCCGCATCAAGAGATATTTTTAATGTCTGATAAGTCATTGTGCGACATGGCAAGGACTGTGTGCTTGCTCTCGTTCTATTGAAAACTGCCAGCACGTTGGTGTTTTAAATTTTATAACCACAGGGTGGGTGCAAATGAGTCATATATGCAAAGGAAAGCTAAAAATGGCAAAACGGTGAGCTTACAAAAAGCAGAGAACACGAGGCTCCACTGGAATATCACCAGGGTGTTGGTGAGACAGCCGGCTGCTTTGCAACGCGAAACACCACTCTTGCTTGCTCGTTTATTTTTGTCCCAAAATATCGAAATATGGACCCCCCCCCCTATCTTTCAGTTGGCCTTCGACCTTTCGAGTGTGGGCTATCTGGCCCTTAGACTCGAATTGGTTTGAGACCGCTGCTCTATGCAGTACCTGTTTTTACATTAAAAAAGTTCAATAATTCAATATTTCAATAGTTTGTTTTTTATCGCACTCGACTGAATTCACACCAGGCCTGCAGGTGACAAAGAAAGGCAGGGAGCCCACGCACACTGTGTGCCCTCACCACCCACCTGGAGGCAATTGGTAGGTTCCCTCCATTGTACTTGTAAGAAAGGGAAGAACGTTACAATTGGTAGAAAGGAATGAACCTTCCTCCTGGCAAGAAGGTAAGACGTTTCCTACTTTGTCGATGCACACCGCAATAACGAATGAGTTATTAACAATGTGCAGAACCAAAAGTCGCAATCAAACTCCCAAACCCAGGGGCGCTATTAAATGTCAAAACATAATTTGTAAAAAAAAGTATTATTGCTGCGATATATTTTACTTCCTCGCTGCTTACATGCACATTTTTACAGACATTATATCTTTCTTACAAAGATAGAATTAGAACACAGATGAAACACACATACACAACACGTGACGACACACTAACCCTATCGCTGCCCCCAATTGCTACCCATGCGTCTTTTATACTGACCATTTGAAAAAGTCGGTTGGTCCGTGAGCACCTCGCCGTGAACAATTTTACAAACATGGTGCAGCTTTCGCACCGATAATGTTCCCCAAAAATGTGGCTAAATTTTCCAGTGAATATATATCTTAACTAAGAAGTAACGGTAGACGCAGTAATTTTTTTGCGATTGTCTATAGAACATTTTCCAGACAGGTTCCCAACAACCATGCTCTAGCTTCCCGCATAGCAGCTGCACATACTATCTGTCGCGCGTTTGAGGTAGTAAATAGCTTGTAAAATGTGGTAACGGTCAGAAAAGGGCAGTAACTGCTGCACTTACTAACTTCACTAACTTTTAAGTTCCTATCGCGCGTTTGACGTAGTAAATAAGAAGTAAACAAAGGTAACAACTGTCAGAAAAGAGCAGTAACTGCTGCAGTTACTAACTTGTTACCAGCTTTTTTCTAAATCTTTATGTGGTCACGTGATGTCAGAATGCCACGTGACACTGTGCAACGTGACGCAACGTATAGTGAAACCACCTTTTTATAGCGTGACGTCACGTTCCCATGTTGCGTTGCATTGGGTCGTATATATGACATCGTCAGTGTGACTCCAAATGTAAACCATTGCCCTTAAATGCATCATTTTTTGAACTTATAAGATAAAAGTCAATTCTACTTTCGAATATTTTTTTTCAAAAGTCGGGGCTGCACTTAGGGTACTCACTAGACGACATATTTAAGGGCAGTGTTTAGAGCGCATGCTCAGAACGAGCTCACATTAATATACTGAGACCGGCACTCTTGATTGTGTGGTACGCACGTGGCAAAAAAACTGTAGAAGCTCGCCGTCAGCACGCGCTCAGCCGTCGCGCACACAGCTATGGCCGCCGGTGAATTCTCCCTATAGTTTGTTCAACGCTGCGAATAGAAACTGCTCAAACTGACCTGTGGCTTTCACCGTTTTTTTTATTTTTTTTGCGCTAGATTTTGTGCGCACAAGTTCTCCTTGGTGATGTATCAAAAGTACAAGTGCGAGCGTCTGATTTTTAAGTGCTCGTGATCGTGCAAACAACTCAAACTACAAAGCCTTGGCATTTCAATTAAAATCACGCTAAACAGCAGCTTGATACGGTTTGCAACCTCACGAACCTCTAGAAATATTTTAGCAGATCACAACATCCACCTGAGTCCAAAATTTCGCATTGACAACGCATGTGAGTGTAAACTATCAACGGGTTGGACCTTTAACTAAAAAAATATGGTATAATCTTCAACGTTGTCTACATGCGCATGACGAACGTCCAGATACATATCTTTACCACTCAGAAAGATATTTGACGTGGATGGTATTTCACTCAATACACCTCTTAATTTAGTGCTCTTTTTGCATAATCTACTCTTTGAAAAAAAAAAAAAAAGAATGACTGGAAGCGATCTACGTATTTTTCAATTTTATTTAATATTGGTTGAGTATAGGTAGGTCCGGAATATTCAAGGTGTGTCAGCGAAGGCTTTCAAAAATCCCCAAAAATAGGGTTGTTAGGGGGAAAATGTAGCTCTTTCCGGGAAAAAAACTGCCAGGTACGTGCGGATGCCGGCGATTCCGAAAAACATACTAAATATCTTCAACATTAACTATATTTTACAAATTAACACTGTAGTATGCAAAATATAATATATGATTCCAATGAAAAACTCGCTAAGCATCTTGGAAAACCACTAAATACACTCATTTTAGAAAAATATCAGGCAGGGACAGCCTTTTACGGCGTTCCGAAAAGGCGCTCAATTGAGACGCGTTTCTAAGATTGCGTTTTTTATCGAGGCGTATCTTTGCGCCAGCGGTCCCGCTGCCCTGTGACCAAGACGCGCAACGCGCGTGCGCCATATTTGCCTTGATCCCAGGAGGGCCGCGAGGCTGTAGCTTCAGCACCTCGGCCACCAGGGAAAGGGGCACTATTGAACAGTGGATCCCACTTCACGTATAAGTTTTAGGCACTATTTCTCACGGACTGAGCCTGCAGCGGGCCAAATTAGCGAGAAAAGAAACAAACAAATTGTCACGTGTGGTAACGGGAGATTTTATGTTGAGAGAAAGTGATGACTGCGGTTAGTCAATAACTCCTTGACGCCGAGGCTGTAGTCCAGGACCTCCTATAGGTCAGCTGCAACGGGCAGAAGTGGGGCCTACATTGGACAATAGTGCTTGTTGAACGTTGAACTAACGCCTCGTCTAAGTTGTGCCTCTCACTGGCCGCCTGTAGTTGACCATCTGACCAGACTGACCGCCTGTAATCTTTGCAATCAAGAGGGTGATTAGTAAGTATAATTTTTGTCCTAATGTCACTTCAAATTTTCACGTCTTAATATTGGTCAAAGCAAGGGTTTTAGAAAACACATTATGTCCGGTCATCGCTCAAATTGGCCGATTAGCCTGTCCAAAAGCAACAGGTACGAGGTGTTCTTCAAGAATTTTCTCTCAAAGCTACAAAAATGCAGAGAACAAGGGGCGTAGTCTGCTTTATACAGAAGAATAAAAAAAAGCCCGCTAGTACACATCAAAGATGAGAATAGCGTCATGGTCACAAACCACGACAATCCAAGTAATCGCAGGATAACTGCTGCGCTTTGAAGATCCTAAAATGTCCACAAAAGATTTATCAAATTGTTCATTCCAGATATGAGAACTGATATTCGTGGAAGTAAGAAAGACCTTGAAAGGCGTTTAACGATATCCTTTTCTTCATTGACGAGATATTAAAAATCAAGCACTAAAATGTATGCTGTTATCAGGTCGGAAAGAATGGACTACATATATGGTTCAAAACGCCACACGATATTAAGAAACAGGCAGTTCATTGCAATCAATGGAGCTTGATCGCCACCCTCCCGGAACTTCGGAATTGACACCTATTTATACAGTTTGAAGGCTAAATAAATACAAGGATCTGGCCGCTATTATTTAAGAAAAACAAAGAAAATTCTTGGAGCGCTATATACTGGCAAATCTATTTTAAGCAACGTGAAAATTTAGAATAATTCTAAGGAGAGCAGCGACGCCGAATGCGACGTGAGTGGTTTAAAGTGCTCCTCATTTGATGATCCCAAATAGCAACTGTATAAAAAAACAGTTCAATAGATGCATTGTCTGTTCTTTAGCGCCAAACTCAGCAGCTCATGCTAAATCTTAGAAGTAGGTCACACCGAAGTAGAAGATCTCTTGAAGTGTCAGCATGAAACAAAGAGCATATAATAAAACAAAATACCTCCGAGTCGGAACAGCCAAAGCGTAAAAACAATTCAACGAGACTGAGCGTGAGCACGTCAGCATGTCCAACGAAAAACGCCGTCCAAAAATGAATCTTAGACTCGGAAGGTATTTTGAATAATTGAATCCATGTAAACTTTTATGAAATTCTTGGTATATAGACATAATTATTGCACCTATAAAGACATCGTAGTTCGTTCACTTCTTTCCAAACGGTAGACCAAAAACAAGACCCCCCCCCCCCCCCACCGCCTTCCCAACCCTCAATATAGCAGCATTGAACGAATATAACAAAAACAATCCCTAGGGAACGGGAGCAAGGAGCAGAGGACAAACACAAATCTCCAAACACAGCTAGAATTTGTGTTTGTACTTTGTCCCCTTTGTTCCCCTTCTACAGCGATTATAGTCGCTATTCTTTCCGAGCTTGCTTGCACCTTTGCATTAATTGTATTATCATCATAACATTAAACAGTTCCGTTCCTCATGAAACAGTTTTGTGAATAAGGGTATAGCACAGTTCCATAATTCGTGTACGAGGTCTTAGGCAAAATCAGATATTATAAAACGGCTGAAATGAGAGTTTTATTTCGCTGTAGAGAAAACATCTAAATAACGCTTAAGAAACAGGAATTTAATTTCAAAACTGTGAACGGTAAAAAAAAAACCCGAAAAATACTGCTGCTTACGGATTACTTCAGAAGCAAACAATACGAGTTTTTAATAAAAGAATACGTTTAGCATTTCCTGTGATGCCGAATTAGAGCGAAGCTCTTGAGGAGGAGAAGGAGATGGGTACGGAGAGGAAGGTACGACCCGCCTTCCTCTCTGTACCCTCCCCTACTCCTCACCTCCCCCTCCCATTTAGCGAGAAATGTTCCTCTAAATTTAAGAAAATGTTCCTGCTATATTTAGCAGGAAACTTTAGTGAACATTTTCCCGTTAAATTTAGCGGGAAAACTGAATTAGTGTTGAGGTCATGGAAAGTCAATAAAATACATCTTGTGAAAAAAAAATTCCGACTATGTATTGCTTTTAGGTTTACAAACCTACAAGTGCCGTGTAGATTCTACAGCCCATTGCGCGCGTGTTCATGACTAAGAAAACGCGGTCAAAATGCGAGCCAGTTGCACGAACGCTCAAAAAGACACCACCCAGAAGCCCTTTTATAGGACGGTCTACATTCACTGTCAAAGTAAGAACGGCAGTGCGGTCTTTTAGTTGTCCCCCTCAATTTGAACTTCTTCCGTTCGATAAACCCTTTAGCTTCTTGCAAATTTGGAACATACCTGCGTAGACAAAGTACGACGAAAGACTACACGCGCATGCTAGAGACTAGCCATTTATAGACGCTTTGCAGCAGCTGTGCATGGGCGCCGCCATAACTGACCTTCAGTTTTTGTTTCCTCTTATTCTGTTCGCTTCACCTCATCACTGCCACAGAATGACAGGTTATTGCCACCTTAGGTGCTACTGCGTCCTTCTCCCTGCATAGGCCTCGGTGGAGGCTCATAAACGCCCGCTTCAGTGGCTCGGCATTTCGGCAAAACAGGGAGAGGGTCGGCTATGGCGGCTCAATCTGGCGCGTGTGCAAAGCGTCTATACAATGTACACTGCCGTTTCTTCTCATTAAGCCCAGTCTCACACAGTTGCGTTTGATCGCGTTTAACTGCGTTGCGCAAGCGAGACACCAGGACATGCGCTCGCTGCTTATATCGCGTGCCAGGAAGATTCGCTCGAATTGGATTTCCACGCTTCATACGAAGCACGGATGTGCCGGTGACTCGCTTTCGGTTCTCGCCGCAACGCAGTCAAACGCACTCAACCGCAAGTGTTCTGAACCGGCCTTGTGAGTCAGTGACAGGAAGCGCAGGAATTGCTGGGCGTCCCTTGGAACAATAGAGGACAGAGCTTGTTTCAAAGGAAAACTAAAGGCCTTCAGGACGAACGCCTCTATTAGCGATGTGGGCGACCAAAAGCGTCGCTGCGGTCAGCTTTCCACGATTGGCCAGACGCTGGGCATATGAGCATTGTCAACTTTGTCGGTGTTAGTTCCGGTTGCGATGGTTCTAGCTTCCCTGTGCTTTTAAGCACACCATCGAACTTGTCGTCGCACCTGGTGGTAAGTAGCCAGGGTAACAACTGGTGACGTCACAACGAGGCAAATCCTAGTCGTGACGTCACGGATGGGAACCATTAGAGGGCGCCACCGAAATATCTCGGCGCTAATAGACATCAGCAAGTCACCTCGCTACATCAACACTGCGCGTGTCTCGACTTGCGCTGCTTCGCCGATAGATTAAAGGAGTTTCACTGCTGAGGGCTTTTAAGTTTCCCGTAAAAGTCTTCATATAACGTCTTTTAGTACACATACCATTTCTAAATCTAGTCAGATTACTGGTAAGATGATTTTATAGTGGCAATCTTACAGAATCAAAATACGCACAATAATTATGGCTACCAAATTTCCGATTTTTTAATTCAAAGTAATAATATATAAAATATAAAAGCCTGTAAGAAAAAGAAGAAAAAGACGCCAGGAGATTACTCGTAATCCTGCAAACTCGTCTATAAGTAATACCTCTTCTGGCTGTACCTCCCACGTTGTAAATCGTACTCATTTATTCTTTATGCCGTGCACCACGATAATGATGCACGTCTTCTACAATGCCAGAACGGGGAATTTCGTAAATAAAATCACGCAGAGAAAAAACAAACTCGCTTCAACTGAACCCCTCGACATGCGAAAGAAACGTGCTTCTCTGTCTGGCCGTTTCCCAATTGTGGAGTATGCCGAATTCGAGCTGTCTGGCTTTGTATCGGAACGCCCACTTACCGGGGACGTCTCTACTTCGTTCAAGCGAATACGAGCTGAAATCGACATTACAAAATAAAAAAAATAAACAAAACTCGAACCGGGGGCCCTATTACCAGCTAATCTTTACACTTCACGAACAGAGGACGGTGGATGAGTCACGTAATTCTCGACGCGAAATTCGTGACTTACGCTCGACACGCGTTCCTTGTTGAAGCCGCCTTCCGCTTAGCTTTTGTGCGGACCCCTCGTTTTCCCAAAAATAAGGCACAACAAGAAGAGAGAAAAAATACAGGCTACGACTGGCTTATACTGCAGTCTCTGTAGGGTCGATATTATCACTAGCTTTATTTTATTTCAACCTGTTTTCTTTTTACTTATTTCATGTTTTTCTCCAAGCGTATTTCCGTGGTGCGTCTGGCCTCAATGTTTTCTGGTTCCTATCTCTCCCCAGAACTCAAACTATGGTACACAAAAACAGCGGAAGCTAGCTACAGTCAATCTCACACTGGCGTTCTCGCATTCGTAATTGTCGTCACTGCTCGGCCCCGCCTGGTTTCCCGACTGCCCGCCTGCTACCTACAACCTAAAAGCCGCGGCTCATACAAAAAAGAAAGAAGACAAAAACTGCACAATATATACACATGCACGAACAAACAAAATTCAGCCATTTCGGCTTTTCAGACCTTGGTAGATAGGTTTGGACCCCCTGTCAGATACAAATCGAGCGAATCTTTGGGTTTTTGTTCCTCTCTCTCGCTACTTTTTCTTCGCGGGCATTGTTATCTCAGTTCACGTGGCTGGGGCGTGTGTATGTACGGGGGAATATGTGTTCGCATTTTTGTTTTTTGTCTCTGGTTGCCTGCAAGCGTATGCGCGCGTCTTTTGCTGTGTGCCTATGGTCGTACGTCAGTATTTATCGGCTAAAGTAACTATAGCCCTCACTTTTGCTTCCTCTTTCCCGCTCTGTCTTCAGCCGTGCTTTTGTTGCCCCAGGCAGCTGCAAGTTAGATAAACCGGGGAACCGGCGGGTCGCTCTTTTGTTGCCTAGTTGCCGGTGTGCCGGGCGACCTGCTGTCGCTCACGGTAAACTGCGAGAGTTAGCAGTGGAGGTGTTAATTAGATTTGGTGTTTCGCGGCCCTTGCGTGAAACCTGCGCCTGTGCCAGTGGGGGATCTATTAAGGGCCTAGAGGCATGCGGCTTCACGGACAGTTGTCGCTCTTTTTATATACATTCCTGCCTGCCAGCCAATTGCCTAGAAGAGAAGAATTCTTCTTTTTTTATTTAACTGTTCAGATTTTGGTTACCGACAACATTACCTGGCCCTACATTAAAAAAAAACCTAAACAAAAGTGGTGTCCGAGAATATTTATAATGGGAGACTTTAACGATGCGCGGGCAATAGACCCTTTGCTGTTAACGAACATGAACCGCAACTTGCGTCCCACGCGTCTTACGGTCTCTCCGTCTTTACAAGCCTGTCGAGCTTGCCTATGTCACCAGTTCTAGAAAGCATAAATGCTACTCGGACAACAGAGTTCGAGATTTAACGAGTGCCTTTGACTCAACGATTTAACGTCTTGGAGGGGACAAGTTTGTTTACAAGAATATTCGAAGATGTTGAACAGATCTCGCGCTTATTGGTTCCTTTTGGCTTTCACCTGGAGAATCTGTGGTTACATGTTTCATCGACGTTTCAAGCACCGGTGTTATGGCGGTCTGTGTTCATTATTTTTACGAACCGGAAGTTCGTAAAAGAAAAGGGTGTTATATATAGTAACTGAGAGGTGAGGACGGCAGGGTATACCTTTGAAACGCCCGGCCTCCACAAGGTGCGCGTTGCATTTCTGCCGTGCTTTGGGTGCACGCGCACTTTCGAGGCTCACAAGATACGGACGCTTATCATAAGGTAAAACACTTGCCCTGGTGGCGGGACAACTGAAAATCTCCCTCACCGTTTTCACTTTGTCGGTGACTATGCGGGTAGAAACTGGGGAGAGGAGGAGACGACAGCGCACGAAAGACGTCAGAACACCGAGCTCTGGTTGGTAGGATTAGTGGGTAGACCCAGGCTGGCTTTATTTGTCTCTTCTAACGCTTTGAACGCCGACGTTCGGCGTTTGCGTTTGAATGCGTTAAAAGAGTGAATAGAGACAAAGGCAGCTAGCTTTGCGTCCATCTATTAATCGCTCCAACCAGGTCTCGGTGTTCTAACCTCCCGCGCGCTCTCGACTTCTCCCTCAGTGGCTACTCGCCCAGCAGTTGTACAGGACGCCGGCGCGACAGAGAGTGGTTTGTCTTTTTCTTTGTGTTACAGACTGACATTATTGACAAAGACTTCGATAACATCCGCCTTACGGATGTAACACCGGGTGGGAGCCATTACAGCCTTTGTATCTGCTGCGCGTGCCTTACTCGCGCTTTCCAACGCAGCGGATTACTAAACTTCATCTCAGAAGTTCCCTGCACCTTAGGGGAAGCTGGTGGATGCTCGCAAGGCTTTGTGTGGCGCAACAAAATCAAGTTCCGTCACTTGCTTACCCGTTTGTTTGTTCTTTTTCAATATTTTAGGAATAAAAAGTGCAAACTTCTAAATTGCATTAAATGTGCCTATCTATGAAACAGATTTTTTGGTTTATCTAAATATTTCGGTGAGATTATTTCGGTTTCGGTAGATGTACTAACACGCAGCAAACAGTTCCCTACAAACTTGTCACCGGCAGATTGTTATTAGTAGTTAAGGGAAAATTCATTATTCTAAAAAGAATAGACAGCTTTTTTTATCGAAGATGGTTAATATAATTTTATAATAAAACCAGAAATGTGCTTAGCTTTCGATTCAAATAAAGCGGATTGTAATTGTCAAATCGTGCTTCGGTTACAAAAAAAAAAAGGCAACTTCTGAATTACGAATGCGCTTCCCAACTAAGCCTTCTTTATACTAAAGAGGCCCAGCTAGTGGCGTTGAATGTTTTAGGATACCTGCTTGTGGAGGGCGGTAAATAATTCTGTCTGAGGAGAGACATTCAGAGAACGGCGAAGGTAACCAATGCAACCTAATGGGCTTCGTTCGAATCGATGTCGGATTGCAAGAGACATGGCAACGTTACGGCTCCACAACCCATGTTTTGGGTGGCAAGTATAGTAATCGTGAAAAGAGGCACTATGACTTTGACCCAGGCATCCTTAGAATAATTTTGCATGGTTCCAACCAGAGAAAAAGATCCCTACAGCCACGAAGCTGCAGAAGTACATTGCCGAGAACAAAAACCTACCAAGAATATTGATATCAACGCTGCATCAAAAGCTAAAGAAGCTCGGCATCGGGTATGGCAAACGGTTAAGAAATGCCTATCTCATCGAGTGTACCAAAAGTGCTTAGTGGTATCTTTGCGTCGTAAGTATCTTTGTGAAACCAAGAACCACCGACAACAAAAAACAACGACCAAGTCACCTTGATTTGTGTTCGCCGCACACAACGTGGCAAGCAACGAAAGAAGTCACAGCGGGAGTCAATCACAAGCCACGCTTGCCACGGGGTCGTGGTCGTTGCTGTCTTTTTGGTTGCTGTTTATTAAGCAGAAACTGCAAATGTGTCAAACAGACTGCAACGGCAACAGCCACTGTACTTGTTTTCTTGCTTGTTACATGCTGCAAAGTTTTGCGTGTGTTGTTCCTCCGGACAATGGGAAACAGAAAAGTTGTATAGAGTCTGTGATACGCACATAAAATCGGTGATTAAAAGTACAATGCCTTACCAAAGCGAAAATTATGTTTTCGTTCGTTTATACGCGATACTGCCGAAACCTGGCCTGTTAATGTAGCATGACGTCAGTGACAACAACCAATGGAATATCACACATATATTAGATTAAATAATGTTTTTATCGGCTTCCTGCAATGGCGCGAACTATGAACCGAAACAATATTCGCGCCAATAAAAAATTGCAGCGTTTTGTAGGACCAATGTCAATTATTCAGATCATTTAAGCAGTTTTTCTCCGACAGCAGCGGCTCTATATGCAAAAATGATATTGAACAGACGAGTAGAAGAGAAAACTGAATCACGTAGTGATACCATTTTTGTGATATTGTCGCTCTGGCTATTAGGTAAAATTGCCTCTAGCTGCCACTGCGTTGTACCAAACTTCTAAATTGAATTATAGAGTTCTTTGGGTAACCTATACAGCCGGCTCGTTACCCTCAAATGTGTCTCGTTTACACGAATTGGAGCCCCTACCAGAGCTATGGACGCGCACAGTGCCTTCATTATTTCGTGTTTGCAAACATTCACCCTATCGAGGCGTTTTTTTATTCAAACAGTGCACAAGCAAAGAGAGGTGTTTAAACATCGCTTGTGTGTTGTTTCAACATGACGTCATTATACCAACTAACTTAACTCTCCATATTATTTCAGGTGTTCTATATGCCGAGACAAAAAGAAGGCATCTGGGATGCTATAGCAAAGAACTGAAAGTTAATTTCGTACAACTGCGGATCGTCTGACATGCAGCCGAAATCTCGGTTACAATGTCCCATCTCCCCAATAAACGTTCGTCAGATTGGTGGCACTTCGAGCACGATTCGAGCCTATCTGGTCGAAGTCAACAGGCCAACTCTTTTCCTCAGAACCACAGAGGCTTCTTATATGATAAAACTTGCTTGCTTACAGGTTGAAAACGCTGCCAGATCTGCTGCACCAGATTAAAATAAATGTTTACATAGCGCATTATCTCTGTCGCAGTAATAGCACACAGTTCACTAAATTTAGTTGCAGAAATCTTTTGAGCATTATACCGTTTCTATTTCCGTATTTCTCTTTTCATCATGTACGCTTTGAACGGGATTGCATCACGGGCCATTGCTCAAAGCATGGCATTTCAATGTGCTCGAAAATGGGTGCAAGTGTAAGCAAAGCCATCGACAAAGTGGTTTCAGAAGGGTTCGCCCTTTTCCACTACCAACGTATGACCCACCCTGGATCTCCTGAATTGAATGCAAACCGAGCATTAATAACACTTGTACACATTTTTGGTTTGCATCGTCTTCAACCTGAAGAAATTTTAGTGTAACCCAGTCTGACTGAGGGTTGATCTTAGAAGCATGTAAGAGCTCAGATCAGAAACTTTCAGCATTTGTGCAATACAAACTCGCATGTTGCAAGGTCTCTGGCGTCGCACACAGAAAGGAATTGAGAAACTACGGCACAAAAAATCTTTAGTTTTCAAGCCAAAGTTTGACAGGCAGAACTTCTAAATGATATTTTACAAAAAAAGTTTTGGTGCCTGTTGTACGGTTTATTTTCGGAAGTGTTTGAATGCGGGTAATTCTTTCCATTTCCAAGTATTGAACAATATAACAGGGGCGGAAGAAGATAAATTATGTCCTAGTAAAGCTTTTTTTTCTTTTTCACGTGCATTAGATATTCACAAAATAACTGGTTTCGAAAAAAAAACTAACTGCCTCTGAAATTTCTTTGTAATATCTGAGAATTGGTGTTCGTGCAGAGGTTTAACCTGGCTTACTTGCCATGTCGTTAAGTAGTGCCCCCCCCCTAAAATTTTAAATACATTTGCCATGACCGGGTTGATTTGGTCACGGAAAAGAAGGAAACGTTGAATGTGGATTTTAATCTTCAGGTTGACGAGCCCTAACCTGCCTTTGGAAAGGTTTAAAAAAAAGATTGCACATACAAACTTTTTTAAACAAATATTACCGAATGAATGTGGCACACAGTCGGTGGAACTTATGGTAATCGGCTTGTCGAGATGGTACAATTCTTTGCTGAGCCCCATACGCTAGAGAGAAAAAAACGAGTTGCAGACAAAACATATTTTTCAAAAACGAGATGTGTCTTCTATACCACTGGCTAAATTGTGCTGGGACACTATATGAATTAATGCCGTCGCGGCCAGTACTGAGCTGGGATGTCTCCAACTTAATTCCCAGATAATTGGAGATTGAGCCCGAACATTTCATTCCCATGTGATTTTCCGGAATTGTTGCCAATTAACCTAGCCAAGAGCCAATCGATTTAGACTTACTCATTAGTGCCCATGACGCCTTACAGTACTCATAATGTGTTGAACAGCCGACTGTACCTCACGCTTCGACGAACAAACAAGGGCAATGTTTTGAACATGGGCCAGTAGTTTCGTTTGGCCAGCGCCTTGATTCACACAGTAAATATCGACATCGGCGAGAATAGTTTTACAAAGAGGTTATAAACATAACGCAAACAATAATGGTGACACTGGGAATCCATTCCTGACTGATATATTCGAGTTTTACCGGAGTAGTTTTGTACTCGTCGACTAATAGTTGAATAGTTATATCATTGTAGAAATTTTTAGCTTGTTAAACATCCACCGAGGCCGCATCGCTCGAGCAGTGGGAAAAGAAAGAGTCTGCGACTGCCTGTCAAGCGCCTTAATAATGTCAGCCTGTAGGACTGCTATGGGGTACTGTTGTGCAACTGCAGTCTCAGATATGCTCCGCATGATGTCTGCGTTTGTAGTTATTCATCTTCTTTTAAAACCATGTGGCTGATGCTCTCCTATAAGAAGGCTTAGCCCCCACTTTAGGCGTTTGGGGATGATTTTGGCAAGGAGTTCGTAGCCACTTGTCAACAGACATATTGGTCGAAGTTGTGTGCCAACGTGAAGTCAAAGGCCGCTTTCTTTTTCGTAATACGAACCGTCAGAGGTTCTCGTATTTATGGGGGAAGCAAAATTTGTTTTTTAAATATCGGTGGTACTTTGCGAAGCATGGGGATTAAGATGCTTCAAAACTTTTATAGAAAACTGATCCCAACTCGTCTACCACCTGCGACTTTCGACTTCACGTGTCTTTCATTTTGGCCTCCTTTTCTTGGTTTGTAATTTCTTCATTTATGTTCTCTGAACCCTCACAAGGAACTTTAGGCATGACTTTGGAAAACCTAGTTTGAAGTTCCTCGTCTATGATTTCCGCTTTACTCAACCGTTTTTGTGAACGCATCTACCAGTTCTCTTTCAATATCCCTCTGATGGGAAAACACCTTACCATCGGAATGTAACGAAGTAATTTTGTTTCGCAAGATGTGATTCTGCTCTTTAGTTTCGCATATTTTAACAGGAGTTTCCTCATTATGTAGCGCGTGGAACCTACAGCGCACCATCGCACCTGGCTACTCTAGATGAGCTAGAAGGTCTGCTTTACAGTCGCGGAAATCGTTGGCGAACCGGCCAGGTGCTTGGTTTCCCACACCAATAAAAACTTTCAGCGTTTATACTAGGGCACGCTTCTTTGCTCTCGCTGGTGCGGCTTTCCCCTGACTGTACCAAAACGTGATTAATTTAATCAATTTTTTAAGAGTTCCCGAATAACCGCCCCACCACGCCAGATTCATTGGATGCAGGAAGCACTTGTTTATTTTTTCGGCCAGTGACTCATCCTCTAGCAAGCTCTCCTTTATTTTGCATGTATCCCAGCCCGAAGCTCTTTTCGTGTTCGGCGTAGTGCTCTCTATGCAAACCGAAACCACCGCCTGATCTGAGAAAGCGACCAGAGTGACGTGCGCTTCCGCCGTCACCCCGCATTCACTTGACGCGTACACTCGATCGAGACGTGGATGACAGTTACCGTTCCAATGAGTGTATCCAGGGTTCGGTGGTGCCGCCCTCTCTGCCACGTCTTGAAGATCTAAATCTCGCAGTATTTTTCTTAGCTCGCCAAAGCTGGAGTCTGACTTTAGGCCATTAGAACATACTTCGGATTGCAAAATACAGTGAAAATACCCCGCCAATATTGTTTTGGCCGGTGTGTCTAGGTATTGTCGGAGATTGATAAAAACGGATTTGCGACCTAGTGGTGAATTGGGGGCGCAAACGCAAACAACTTTAGAAAGTTCACGGTGAAAAAAGGGTTACACCGCGCAGACATGGCCACTCTTATCGGTTTCTTACTCGGGGAAGGTAGTAAGGAATTTATTTTTTCGCACAAGAATAGCCGCCCCACCGCTGTTGCGCGATAGCGTCAGAGTTAAACCAACACAGGCGCCGCTCGAAAAAGCAAACCAATTCTTGAGCTTGCGCGCTAGAAGCAAGTTTTGTCTCCTGCAAAAAATACGATATCCGCTTTTTCTCCTAGTAGCGCATTCAGCATCCACTAGTTGCTTGTTTTTTTTTCCCGAATGATTAAACTGACGCAATTAAAGGTTACTACTTTTAGCTGTTGCACTGTAGGAGACTAAATAAATGCATTCTGAGACGCGAGCTCACGATCGAATCAAAGAAAGGATGCGGAAAAAGAACCTTCACCATTGACAACCCTTCTGAACCTAGCTCAGGGAAACGGTGCAACAAGTCAGCTAGTAGTTCCTTTCCTGTCAGTCGTCTACGGAGACCCGGGCCTTTGGTGGCTTCGGCTGCGGCTCGACGGCCCATCATAGAGTAATATACACAAGGTAAAGAGCGGACACTGCCATAGGCCCCAGCGGCCCAGATAGACGAGTGACAGGCAGCGCTCCTAGCGGGCGGCATTAAGCAGAATCTGATTCCGGTTCCGGTCAAGTTAGTTTCGCTTTCGGTTTGGGCGTTTCTGTTCCGGATTCTCCGGTACCCTTCTCTCTCTTTCCTCCCCGCCTCGCTCCTCGCTCGGCTCTCGGGAGCTCCTCGACTCCCGAAGCCGCTGTTTTTTTTGTGTGTGTTTTATTTTTAAGATTGATGCACTTTAATTTTAATTTTTTCGATAGAATCCGTGCAAAATGTGTCAAACAATATTTCAACTTACTTCACAAAACAGAGGTGTATTTCTTGTTATTTTCCTATTGTAAAACATTGAAGTTACACAATCGCCGCATTGACTCCTGGCTGTTGGAGCATTTTGGGGTCAACAACAGTAAGATGGTTCGAAAACATTTTATTGGACCACATTCATGTATACATGATTTACTTCAGAAGCTCTGTATGTTTTATACGAAACAGATACTCACAGAAATAAATTAATATGAAGGAGTTCGGCATATTGTACACTTCGTAATAGATTCTTAGCGGAACCAAGTTAACAAAAACTTTCCACAGAGAACATGCTGAATGACCCATTCACTTTCACGCCGACTCGGGCACGGGAAGTAAGCGCAGAAATAAATAAGACATCGCTATCATTACCAGTCATAAGAGTATAATAAGAGTGCGAAGCACACCCCGGACAGTACAAATTCCCAATTTCCGGCTAATATAAGAAACACCAATTTGCGTAGCCTCAAACTCACTGCGGGCAAGCTATTACCAAACAATGACAGCTCTATTCGAAATCTGACAAGATTCAACGTCCCTAAACATTTCCCGACATTGTTCAGGAAAGAAGCATAATGGCTTCAGAAAAAGTGGCTAAAAACTGTGGAACGTGGATGCAATAGTGGATACATTTGCGTTCGAATGTTTTTAGCCTCTATACACTATTTTTTATATAAATTCTGTAGAAAGTGAATAAATATTTTTGTTAGGAAGCCGTGATACACATTCGCTGGGAAAAGGAGAAACAAATGTTCGGCGTGCAAGCAGCACCGCCCAATTAATAAGCACTTTCTGTTTTTGGTTTGGCAACCGCCTCCGTTAATACACTATTAACAGTTAAACCTGTCTAGTTGCTTACCAGCCACTGAAGAGTGCAACCGAACTTTGTCCAAATTCCGGTTAAGTAATCGAACATGCCAACACAAGCGTATTCTGCAAAACATTTTTAAAAACGTTTTGTGCCACTCCTCTGAGAACATGCTAAAACCACCCAGACCTCAAAGTGTGCGATACAAGGTGGCATACACTCCTCGAACATGTGCCACACGCTCTATTATATAAAAAAGTGATTTTCTAGTTGCTGAATGAAATTAAATGCAGCCTGTAAAGGTACTACTAAGTTCCCGAAGAGTTTTCCTGGCACGTGGTATGCCTTAAGCACAAGTACTGGTGAGGCCTGGTCAAGTTATCAGACTCATCTCACAGCAGCTGAGAACAGCCAAAGCTGTGGGTTGTCTGTTCAAGCACAAGCTTGATCAAATAGCCCCAAACGTAATACGTGGACGAGTCATCAATTACGTTAGACCTGATGTCTGATGCCAGCTCAGAAATATCCTCTAGTGGCGGGAAGTTATCAATTGGAAGACATTCCACATTGTCTGAAATTGAACTTTCATGGTGCGAAGATATTGGCAACTCCTTGAGGAGGTCAGCCTTGTCATCCTCTACGTTTCCATTGTTCGACAGTTTGAACAGTTTCTTTATCGCTATGTGTTTTAGTCCTAAGGTGAACCGATGCACATTTGGGTTTGTGTTGCAGCCCAGCATTTGTCGTATATAGCTTCAAAAAGTCTCGCAAGTGGGTCTTGCTACAGGCGTCATGTAAGTAAGAACTTAAAGTCATGGCTGTTTGAAAGCTCATCCCAGAGCATGAGGACACTTTTTATAGTAACTTGCCACCCTATGATGTCTTGCGGCTGCCTCCTACTTTGGAACTGCCATGCTGAAATTCATCCGAGTTGCTGGTGAAGGAAATCGAGTATTTCAGATTCTCCCTTCAGAATGGCATGACGCAACAGCTGCCCTGTCTTCTTGAATTGTGAGCTATTTACACAATTAAAAAGTATGTACATCCCATCACAGAAATAGGCTGTAGTCATGGCTGCCTCAGGAAGCTCCTTGGCATAAACAAGGGATAGGATTGCAAGAAAGAGTGAGGCACTCAGTACCTGTGCGGCACGATTAACTTCCATGTTACTGAAAGGTTCTTGAAAAATCTGTCTCTCAGTAAGTTTCCGAGCCAATTGCAAGCTCATCTCATGGGTAGAACGATAAAGTTCAACAATATGGAACCACTCGATGACCTCATTTCCAATGCAAAGTTTGTGTGCTTGGAGATTGCTCCAGGTTGTTTTGGGGAGGTGCGGAACATCAAAGATAAAGTAAACATGTTCGTTGTCAACCTCAAAAAATGGCTTATCAACACACACACCGTTGGTTGGCCAAGCTTACGTTTGGAGCCCCCTAATCACAGACCACAGCCTTTACTGTGAAGCCAACAGTCTTAAGCTCCCGAATGAGAGAACTGAGGAGACTGCGTTTAACAGAAGACTTTGTTGGAGTGTGCCCAACAGTGTATGCAAGGGGCTGAGCCCACCCCACCTCCTGGAAATTCCAGAGAGCACAACAATCAAGGCTCTATCTGCAATGTTAGAGATTCATTCAACACCGTCATCTGTAAATCCATGGACAACGTCGTGTGCAGGGTCGTGAGTTAAGTTCTTCTTTAAAACAATCTCATCGAAAATAAAGATGCACACACGATCAAGTGCAGCCCGACAGCCCGGCGGAAACAACAGCGCGAGAAACTCAAACCGATCGGCTCCACGAATTCATGCCGAGCATGCGAGCACGCGGGCGGTCATGCGTCACCTTGATTGATGCAAAGTCGACCAAACATGATGCAGCAGAAAGCACAGACGGGCGGCACGCACGGCACGGACGAATGACGCACGGACAGGCAGAGGCCATGCAGAATGATGCAGAGGCGACGGCGTTAAAGTTAACGGCGTGCAGGCAGGCAGGCCATGGCAGGCGCCATTCATCACGTGGTTTTTTGTGACGTATTTGATTAACACTATTTAGTCGTTTTAAGTACTTTAAATAATTCTAAAGCATAACAATTTAAAAAATAAATACTTCTCAGAGAACGAGCTCTAATTATTATTAACCAAATTACAGAAAAGCGCCACGTAGCGGAGGGCATTAAACGCACTATCTGGGCCGCGAATCGGCTTCTGTGTCCTCTCTTTACGTTTACTATATTACTCTATGGGCCCATACGAGTTTCAAGCGTGGTGGCGCCAGAACGATCTTCTCACCTCTTCTGTTGCAGTCTTCGGGTTTGAGCGGTATCCTACTTGTTGGTGCCGCTGTCACGTCCATTTCATCGTTTCCCGAGTTCTCCTTATCCGGTAGCACCAAATTCGATGTCGTTGCACTCGGCAAGCGATGTCGGTACTGTAACAACCGATGTCGGCTCCGCCTTGCGGCTGTTCTTGATAACTGCCGTCGCCTCACCGCCTTGCCGAGGTGCCTCAGAGGGAGCATTCAAGGAGCTCGACCTCTGGAGGCGGTCCTCCGTCTTCGGTTGCAAGGGTTCCGCCGAGCTCAAGGGGTTGCAGGTTGTCGAAAGTGTTCGCACTCGCAGCTTGTTTTCTTCCCTCTTCATCTATCATTAGGATCAGCATTTCGTCGTGGAGCAACCCGCTTGTTGCCGCAGCGTAGGTCTTTACGCAGTCTGCCTTCATATGACCGTAATGGTGATACTCCTCGTAGCAGGATACGCGGCAGTGTTTTCTAGTGTGCCCTGTCCTTTTGCACTGAAGGCACAGTGGGGTGCGTCCAAGCACCAAAACGAAGGCGTTGACGCTGAAACGCGAAAGTTGCTGAGGGACGCGTTTTTTTTTTTTATTGCTTCTCTGCGGGTGATTTGATCAAGCCTGGTCGTCAACTGTACACCGAGAAATCCCTGAGCACGCCATGTCTCGCGTGCCATTTCATGGACTTTGCCGCATGGCTCCGGTGCTCTACGCACCGCATAGTCAGTCACGGAAAAGGAAACCCAGTTAATTTTCAGGCGAACTTCATGTAAGTGGGCCAGACGTCGGGTGATGAAAGATGTTTATTCAAGAAAGGCAGCGGCTTATATAGCCGAGGCGTGACGTGTCTTGTCACGTGTACCGGCTTGGTTCGGGACGTCACGATGACTCAGACTTGAGCCACGCTACATCTCCCTCCATCCGAATGTCTCTCGGGCAGAGGGTAGCGACGAGGTTCTTGACGTACTCTTGAACTTCTCCGAGGCTCTGGAGGTTGTTCGACGTCTTGAGCGTCGGAGGCTTCCGAGGTTCCAGGCGCCCCAGCTGTGGCAGGGGCTGCGTCGTGCGGGGCCAGAGGCTTCAGAGGTTCCGCGTCGTGCGGGGCCGCTACCTCCCGGAGGTGCTCTCGGGTGCGGCGGACTTCGCGGCCGTCTTCGGTCTGCAGGATCATCGAGCGAGGCGTGTTAGCTTGTCTCAAGACGGTAGCAGGAGCCCATGTTCGTTTGTCTTGTTCGTAGGTCGTGACCTGTTGTCCTCGTGACAACGTCGGCAGGTCCCTGGCGCCGCGGTTGTAGTACCTTCTTTGCCGTTGGCGGATCTCTTGTAGTCGATTGTGGACGTCCTTGGTCGGCACAGTCTCTGGCTCCAGGTGGCTCGTGGGCACGGGAAGCAGGGTTCGTGTCTGCCGGCCCATCAATCTCTGCGAAGGGGATTTAAGAATGTCATCCCGAGGGGTGTTCCGCCACTCCATTAGAGCCAAATAAAGGTCGGGAACTTTGAGGGAACATTTCTTAAGCAGCTTCTTTGCTTCCTGTACAGCTCTTTCTGTCATGCCGTTGGAGCGTGGGTGATACGGACTGGAGGTGACGTGGGTAATGTCTAGCTCCTCTAGGAAATCCCGGAATTCTCTGCTGGTGAATGGTGGGCCGTTGTCGGTTACCAACCTCAGGGGTAGTCCGTGAACAGAGAAGATCTCCGCGCACCACGTCTTAACCGAGTTCGCGGTGGTGCGCTGTAGTTCCCGAATGTAAAAAAAAAGGAATAGAAGTCCACGATGACGGCGAACTCTCGGCCGCCATAGGAGAAGTCTAGGCCCACGACTTCCCACGGCAGTGTAGGGACATCATGGCTCAGAAGGGGCATTTTGGCGTTTCGTGGCTTATGAGTCCGACAAACCTTGCATGCCATGCAAAACTGCTCTATATCCGCAGACATGTTTGGCCAAAACACTACAGTCCTAGCCCGGGCTTTCATCTTTTCCGCTCCCGCGTGAGCCGCATGAAGAAGACGCATGATTTCGACTTTCTTGGAGCTAGGTATGATTACCTTGTTGCTGCGAAACATCAGACCATCTTGCGTGTGTACCTCCTCTCGGTATGCCCAGTATGGTCGAACCGCCTCTGGGACAGCTTGCTTGTTGTCTGGCCAGGTCGTTTCAGCGAAGTCACGAAGCTTGACCAGCGCAGGATCCTCGTTGGTAGCTGCTAGCAGATCTTTCAAACGTCGCTCGGAAGCTGAAACATAGTCAAGCACATTCACTTTAAACTGTTCGGCTTCTTCTTGCATTTTGACTTTGCTGGGGAACCGTGACAGAGCATCCGCTAGGAATAGTTCTTTCCCCGGCTTGTATTGCAATTTGATAGGATAGCGTTGCAAGGACAATCGCATGCGTTGCAACCGCAGTGGGCACTGATGCAGCGGCTTATCGAAAATTGGGACTAGGGGACGGTGATCCGTTTCCACTGTCACACTTGCCTGGCCAAAGATGTAATCGTGAAATTTCGTGCAGCCATGCACAATCGCCAACGTCTCTTTTTCAATTTGTGCGTAGCGTTGTTGCGAGTCAGTGAGTGAGCGAGACGAAAAAGCGATAGGGTGGCCGTCTTGGATAAGCACGGCGCCAACCCCAAACTGACTGGCGTCAACCGAGAGCGTGACTGGCTTTTTGGGGTCGAAGTAGGAAAGAACCGGTGCCTTTATCAGTGCCTGTCGCAATGCTTCAAAGCTTTCTTGCTGTTTTTCCGTCCAGACCCATGCTATATCTTTACGTAGCAAGGTTCGAAGCGGCGCTGTTAAGACTGACATGTTGGGAATAAAGCGCTGCACGAAATTCATTGTGCCGAGCAAAACTTGAAGCTCCTTACAGTTTTTTGGCTCCGGCATCTGCAGGATGTCGTGCACCCGCTCTGGGTCGAGGCGCAGACCTTGCGTCGTAAAGACGTGTCCCAGGTAGCGGACTTGTTGCTGCAAAAAGATGCACTTCTTGGGGTTCAATCTGAGGTTGTGTTCTCGACACCGCGTCAAAAGCAGAGTCAGGTTATAGTCGTGTTCTTCTTTCGTTTTCCCCCACAATAGTATATCATCCATCACGACAGCAACACAAGGCAACCCTTCTAGCAGTCGGTGCATTGCGGCTTGAAAGATTTCCGGCGCCGAAGCGATCCCAAAGGGCATGCGAAGAAAGCGATAGCGCCCGTACGGTGTGCTCATCGTGCAGAGTTTAGAGCTAGCCTCCGTGAGTTTGATTTGCCAAAATCCGGACGCGGCATCCAAAGTGGAAAAGAACTTGGCCTCAGCAAGCCGCGGAGCGACATCCTCTAGCGTTGGCATGGGGTAGTTCTCGCGCAACAACGCTTTGTTAAGTTCTGTTGGATCAAGACAGATGCGTATCTTGTCCTTTTTGACAACTGTGACCATGTGGCTAGACCACTCCGTTGGCTCGGTTACCTTTGCAATGACGCCTTGCTCCTCCATGCGCTGTAGCTCCGCCTTCACCTTTTCCTGAAGAGCCACGGCTACTCTTCTAGCCGGCACGACGACACCCACGCTGCCGGGCTTCAGCTTCATTGCGTACTCGACGTCCTTCAGCTGTCCGAGTCCCTTGAAGACTTCTGCAAAGGGTTGTGCTGGCGGGTAAAGCTCTTCGAGATTGACGTTCTGCACACGGCGTATAAACCCAAGACGTTCGGCGACTATACCACTTAAAGTCACCGGCACATTGTGGTCTACTACGAAGAATGTTTCTTCGTGTGTCCTGTTGTTTGCGGAGAGCTGCAGCGTTACTTTGGCCTGTGAGGTGGTCTTGTGACCGAAGAAAGCAGTGAGCGTAGCGTTACAGGCTTGCTGGGGCTTTTCCGGGAGCCTCGTCACGTCATGCCGTGAAATAACGCAACAATTTGCACCAGTGTCCAACTTGCAAGTCATTGGCTGACCCTCTATCTCGACGGTTGCGCTCCACTGGTCTGTCGCGATTGTGTTGATAGATAAAGCCTCCAAGAGAAAATCTTCGTCATCTTCTACGCGCAGTTCCCGAAGATTTTCTTTTCATTGTTCGCCTTCTTTTCTTTCGTTACTCGTGAAGTTTCCGACGACTTGCACGCTTGAGCAAAGTGATTCAGCCTTCCGCATTTGTTGCACCGTTATTCCTTGCGCGGGACAAGCTTGGGCACGGTGCACTGTGTAACCACACCTACTGCAGGGTTTAACGCTCGCTGCGACGGTGTTCACTGCGGTGTCGTGCGCGGCTTCTGCCGATTCACTTATTTCGCGGAACTGCTGTTTTCCTTGCTCCTGAATGCGGCACATTTCGACTGTCTTCTGATAGGTCGGGTTTTCTGCTATCAGTTTCTTCTGCAAGCCCTTATCTCTAATGCCAAGGATAATACGGCTGCGTAGCATACGCTCTTCTAGCTCTCCAAATTCGCAGTTTTTTGCTAGAATTCTGAGTTCTGTCAACCAGTCGCTGAACGACTCGCCTTCCTTCTGATCCCTTGACCCAAAGCGGAATTCCTGGAAGGTCAAATTGGTTGCCGGTCTGTAGAAGTCCTCAAATTTACGAATCAGGGTGTTAACATCATTTCTGTCCTCCTCAGTCTCAAACTTGAAGCTGTTGTATGCTTTTCGGCCTTCTTCGCCAATAGTCACCAGCAACGTTGCTGCCTGCACTTCTTTCGGTTGCTTGCTCAGTTGCGTAGCTGTAGAAAACAATGCAAACTCACTCTTCCACGTTTTCCATCCAAGCCATGTGTCGCCTGAGGTGTCCAAGGGCTTCGGTGGCGGCAGTTGTAGTTGCAGTGTTGGCGGGGTCGACATCTCGACTGTTTTTCTGGCTGGGCACCGCTGCCACCATGTAAGCGGGCCAGACGTCGGGTGATGAAAGATGTTTATTCAAGAAAGGCAGCGGCTTATATAGCCGAGGCGTGACGTGTCTTGTCACGTGTACCGGCTTGGTTCGGGACGTCACGATGACTCAGACTTGAGCCAGGCCACACTTCGTGGAGTTTCTTGGGTCGATTAGGATAGATCGCTTGCCTTTGATGGTGAGTTCTTGAGAGGCAAGCAGCTGGTTCTTTGCTGTCGTTGAGTCAAAAGTCGCCGTCCACACATGGTTTATTTGATAGCCGCCGAACGACGCTACGTCGTCCAGCACTTTCAGTCGTTAAAAATCGTTGCTGAAGTCATCAATTCGAGTAAGGGTGGCCGGTGACGTCGAAGTGTAGGAAAATAGAGTTGACAATAATTACTTCAGAAGACAGAGGGAGCAGAATAATGGCATAATCTTCAGATGCCCTAGGACCGCGGCAAATCATGGCCGTTATCGCTGCACCGCAGAACCTCATGATCACACAACCGCCGTATTCGGCTGCCGGAAGTGGAATGCAGAACCACCGAGGCTGCTGCAAACAGTCCTCTACGGTCACTGTTATGTCTGTCCATACGGACTAGCAGGTGCTATTGCCACCTTTTAAACGTTTCCATTCACGAGCAGGTTTCACGTACAACGTGAAGGCTTCTTCGGAAATTTGAGTCTGCTGAGGCCGCAGAAACTAAAATGACTGGAATGACCGATACATGACGACACCGTGACTCATGGTTGCTTCACAGAAACTACTCCTTGAATCGGTGTGCCACGTCGTGTACAGCGTACTTATGTCCCGGTGGAGTCGTCATTGTTGTCGTTTCGGTAACGCTAAACGCAACCAAGGGAACTGTCTGAACCAGGCTTGAGAGCGCATTGGTCGAAATTCCGAGTATGCAATCGTTCAAAGTGCCTCACGGGCCACCACGCAAAAGGACATCATCCGGGCGCCAGGCTTACAATAGACCTTTTGCGAAATTACCCATGCGCCAAGGAGCATGCTGCGAGTATAGTTACAAGCGTTGCACGTGCTATCGTCTGCAGTAGCAACTGCCCAAATGTAAAGGCATAGGCAAAAGCTTAAACAAAGTTTATCTCGCATGCCCATTCGTCAACGCCTTAATGTTTTTATTTACTTCGAATTTTCGATATGGGGAAGGCGAGCGCGTGCGGCGCGTTAACTTACATTCCCAGCATCCTCACGTCCAGCAGGCATGCATTCGCATGCCTACTGGACAACGCCCGAGACAATGTCATGCTTGCAACTGTTTAGGTTACCTTCGTGTGCATACGTCACTCGCTTCCACACAGAGTGGATTCACGAGAATGTTATGACTACATTTGTTCGATGTCATCATATTAAAGATGGGCTTTATCTTTTCTGGATTCGGTTTCCGAAAGTGGTGTTAATCAATTTACGGCGCCCATATTTTGTATCAATGCGGCCATAAACGAGCACATTTATTATCAGCTATTTTCCCTGTTAACTGCAAAACTTGTCACATTTGACTAATGAGGGCTTGTAGATGAGGAAGGTGTTAAAAAGACTTGCCAGGGCTTTGCTAGATGTTATTTGTTCTCTCTAGTATGCATATGAAAATAATCATGTTTAGTAAAACTACGTGTTGACGTCTACTCTTTCCTGAAAATCACATTGACAACTTTAGCAAAACATTTATTTTCGATTATAACACCAGTACTTTCACATCTGCTTAACCCTCAAAAAAAAAGAAGGAAAAAAAGAGAAACAGTTTTTTTTTACATTTTTGCTTTTTTATTTAGAGAGCAGAAATACTATCACCGTAACGTCACAGCTAAGTGAATGTTCTGAAAGTTTTTTTAGCAGATATTAAAATGATGGTTCATTTAGTTTTTTGTATGACTGTACATGTATAGGACGACTGTCTCAGCTCGAAGAAGCGATAGCTTCTTTTTCTGTTTCTTAATAATAATCGATAGGCTGTTACAAAACCTCTTAATAAGGTGGAAAGTGCTAAAATAGTGTACTCATCTAAGCGGCAAAATTTGAAATCCGAGCTTATTCTTTCAAAGTCCAATGCAAAAGTGATTTTATTGTGTGCTCCCTCTAACCAGGTCGCGCAGAGAACTTGCGGCCAAGACATGTTTTAAGGTCACAAGACAACACCTCTGTGGCCTTTAGGATAAGGCGTAAGCTATAATTTTTGGCGTCTTCGATACTGAAAAAATTTGTTTCAGAAAATTCTAAGTGCACATCCCTTAAACTGCCCATAGAATTGCAGCCGTCAAAGTATCTCTAGAAAACAATGCCATCTACAAATATTATTTGTAAATTAGTAAGATCCGAAGTCAAGTTCAACTTCGGTGCCTATAAAATAACAATTGATTTTTTTTTCATTTACTCTCTCCAAGAGATGCATTTGGATCATCTGATTCAATTGTGACAGCCGAACTTTCTAATCTCCTTGAAGCGGGATGCCACGAAACAACGAGTCGCTTTTTTGTTTTATTGGTAAATGTTGCTTCAGGGCAATCTAACCTTGATCCTACAGGCGAGGCTTCTTGTAATTAACGTGGCCGATGCGATCGATTACGACCAAATGTGGGAGAACCATCTCATCTGGACACCGAGACAAAAGGCACGGATAACTCAGGCACGCGATAGTGCAATCAACAAGAATCCCGTCGAATGTTTCCCAAATGAATTCCTACAGGGCCCCAACAAACGAGCGTAGATTGCCTGTAAGACTGGAAGAATATAATTCTTGACATGTGCGTGCGCAGAAGAATAAATAAAATAAAATAAAAAAACACATTTTAGTGAAACACCGTTGATCTCGCCGAGATGACTGCGAAATCGACTTTCGCTTGCCTTTGACTGGCCATTGTCGAAAAAGACAGCCGCAGCTTTGCTCCGGTCAAAGCAGATATCCTCGAGGGCTACAAAAGAATTGCCGTTCTGTCAAGAATGATGGCTCTCGATCGCTTCAGATGCCGAGGGTCGGGCGGTAAGTAGTCTATTTTCCGCGCGGTACGGCAGTTGTCCCGCGAAAAGGATGTCTTCTTCCTTTGGGGGCGGCTGTCCTTTTCTGCCATTGACCGGAACGGGCCAGGACACTGCCGGCCGCTGGCCACTGCTGCGCCACCGAGGCTTCATGAGCTTTCCCGTCACGTGAGACGCGAGGCTGAAACGTGACTTCCTTCTCGAAGCGTGTCATCAATTCCGGTCTGTCTCGCAGACAGATTCTGGGACTATGGAGGTCGCCGGAGATTCTCGAGCTGCACCGCGTTCGATCCCAGGGGGGCTGTTTTTATGGCGAGCATGGCAAACAGACACTGCAACGAATGGTTTCTTTGTGTTGGAGTGTTCGGGCTCTTTGACCCAGCGTACGAGAGTAATCAGTCCTACAAGGTCGCGGTAAAAAATTGCGGCATTTACACTTGAAAGGTGCACACAATTAGGTCTAACTCAGTCATGCTTCGGCAGCATTTATGACTAAGATTGATTAATCTTGAGATAATAACAAATTACATAATCCCGTACTACCCGAATTCCTTCGTTGTTGTCGGCCGTGCTGACACATTTTTACCTCCACCATAGACCTGAATGCTTACCTTGCAATACATACTACTTTTGTTGTATTTGGGGGTGTTCTTATTGCACACAAGTATTTTACACAGAGTTACTAGTTAATGTTTAAAAATGAGAGCGGTATGAACACTAATGCCCGAGTCCCACTATAGCGACAAACAAGAACAACCGACATGGATAAGCCTCTAACACAAACAGCATGCACGCAATGGTACCTTCGGCAGGCGTTTATTTCATCGGTGCTCTTAAAGTAAGCACGAGTGATTGCAGGCCTGCCAAACATACCCTCGAGTGTATGATTCTCGTGTGAGAGCATAGCCTACTTTTTTCTACAAAGCCTGTCAAATCGCAAAAAATCCGGTTTGAGGCTTGTCGCTGGAGCTTGTTTTTGTTTGTCACTCTAGTGGGACCTGGGCGTGAGTAAAGCTTCCGCCCGCAAACAGTATATAATTCATTGAATGCGTGAGCGAGATCTTAACTTGGCGGAAGGTAGACTTGCTTAACGTCCATGGGTTTGTCCTTTTTCCAGGTTAGAAAACAATATTAATATAATTTGAAGCATTCTATTAAATCGCGTCTATGTTCCTACTTTGTATCTGATTTATACCTTACCGAAAGAAGTAACAATAAATAGTATTGATTGAAATTTGAAGTCTTCATTAGATACTTTCAACGAGCACATTTGTATCTGACATTGACGGGTCAATAATGTCGAAAGTTCTTTTTGCTAGAATGAAAAAAAAATATACTGCTCCTCTTTGAGGCAAACTTTAACCAGACACTTGAGTTTATATTTTCACTTTACCCTTGGTATTTATTTATTTATTTATTCAATACCCGCAGCGCCTTTCGGCATTACAGCGGGGGGGGGGGGTTTACATACGCCAAACATTACTTGAACACACAAGCAGACTTCTTGTGAAGTACAGTCGGTTTAAATGACGGCAAGAGTACATATATACATGGAAGCAAATCACAACTTCGCAACAGACAGCATCACTCTATATCAACAAATGACGGCAGGATAGTTTATGTACATCAAAGCAGATCTCGAATCCGCGACATACATTGCATAACTTTTATTTTAGCAACTTGATTGATTCCAGGGCAAAACAAAAGGCATCGTTTGACAAAATTGATTCTACAGCAGAAGGTAACCGGTTCCAATGGCAAACTGTTTTCGGGAAGAAAGCACTACTAAAAACTGCAGTCCTACATCAGTACTCACGAACCTTATGAACGTGATCCACTCAGGCGAATTGATAATGTGGTGGAAAAAAAAGGTGTCCCGTGGGATTCCGGTTTGGAAATGATATATACTGTGAAAAAACTTCAAGCGAAGCTTTGCTGTACGGTATTCGAGTGTATGCCACTGTAGAGTCTGTTTTGCACGTGACACACTAAAATCTCTTTCTTTTACCGACCTTCCCAATACACAGCGGGCCGCAAGGTTTTGCAGCCTTTCTAGTTTATCTCTAGCAGTGATAGTCAATATTCTTGATACCTACAGACCAAATGGTGCAAGCAAAAGTTGAGGAAAAAGCTCTGTGTATTTTAGGTGGGTATTTTTACCACTCTGCTTTTTAAAGTCAATTTTTCTGGCCCCACTTGCAGGTAGAATGCATCGACAAGCCGCCTCGGTGTTGCTAACACAAAGTTTTAGAATATGGACCCCAATGCTTTGAATCTGCCAGGCAGCTTATACATAGCACTCCTGCGCATGCCCAGACGTTTTGCGCCTGTGCACCAGGATACCTCGAGCTGCTTCTGGGACCCAAAGCGCCGGGGTTCACTGTCTTTAACTATCTATTGTTTCTCTGGCTCGTTGCGTTTCAAGCTTCGTTCAGAGGATTGGCAGCTAGGATGGTTTTGACTGAACGGCACCGGGCACTGATGTTTTTTACTTCATTAGTAGACCTCGTTAAAGGACGAATGTGCGCTGCTCTTTGGGGAATATTAGTGCGGCATCGGGCGGTTATCTTCGGATTTCAATAAGAAAGAAAAAGCTGTATTCAAGGCATTGAAATATTTTCCCGAAGTGACTTATATTTTGATAAGTTGATACATTATGGTTGTAAACTATATTCACTAATATCAATTAAAGGAGAACTAAAGTTGCACCACATAGAAAAGTACGGCGTGGTTTATGCTCACAATGAAGAGTTTTTCGGTGATTCTTGCTCGAAGGCGCAGTTAAATTTGGAATTAATAACTTTTGTGGACAATAATTTTTATGGCTCAGGATCATTCAAACTGATAATAATTATGTATCACCTAATTGAGGGTTGATGTATAAGATATATTTAGAAAAGGTAAATAAAACATAAATAATGACGCCGTTTTTGTTGTGATTTTTGTCCGCCCTCTGTTTTTCCTTTAGGGCACTGACAATCGAAATACACGTTCTTTTATTGCACGTTCAAGCGATGCTTCAATTCTGCTCTACATTTATAGGGGAGTGGCGCTAAATAAAATTCCAATGAATGAAACATCATCATCTAATATGACAGGAGATAAACGCTGCGAGATTATTGTGAATACGAGGGTAGTTCCACTATTTGATTTCGGCGCGACCGTGCTTCCCTTCCAACAGATCAGCCCTGCAGCGCATGTTTCGGTTACTTCTAGCTCACTGACGTGGAGACGACACTCAGACTGGATCCCGCCTCGTTCATCTTAATAAAAACGCGAGACAAGGAAGCGCGCGCCTCAGCGAATGGAAGAAGGCACTCGAGCCTGACCCTGACGCCTGACCCCCATCGCCGTCCTGTGCTTGCCCATCTCTTCCGAACGGATCGCAGCGCGTACATGCATCCCGATGCTAGGAAGCGTCCCACTATTCATGCGGCTGTCCCACGATTAAATGGACGAAATGAATCGGTGGCGCACTTCCATTTATTAGCGGCCCCTTCCTACGACATTTGATGCGCCCCCTCCCCCCACGTACGTACATAATCACTCTCCGCCTCTCCCCCTAACTCCATAGACGCCTCCCCCCCCCCCCCCCGTTCCGCCATCACAATTTCCCTAGCACCCTCCCTACCAGACGCCGAACGTTTTTATACCGAATCTCCCGCGTCCCCCACTCCCTATTCTTCCTTCAGATATCACGTGACTCATAATATTCCCCCTGCCGCTCTATATTTGTTTAGACTACAGAAATTAGAACGGGGGAGGGAGAGGATCGGGTCCTTCTGCTGTGCAGGCAGTCGATCGCGGAGGTTGGTCCGAGCCGTGAGTCACGCACGCGGTTCTGGGAGAGGCAGAGGGAACCTTCCCGGACCACCACAGACCTGACTAAAATGTCGCGCGGCGCGGGAAGCCCCCGAGTCCAAGCTGTCGCTCGGTGCGGGACCGGGTTACGTCGAGGCCACGGCCCGGTGGGGAGGGGATTCTTGCGGTGTACGGTTCTTTGCATATCAAAAGCCCCGCCGACCGCCATGCTTTCCGCAACAACCTACCCCCCCCCCCCCGCCTCCTTTTATCCTCCTCTCCGTTTCGATCTCCACTGCATGCGCGGGCACGGAGGAGGGATAGAGACAAATCCTGTGGCGTGCTCTCGCGTGTGTTCATTACCATATCAAGTGCGGAGGTAGTACTGCTCCGATAACGTTCTAATAACTATCCCCCCTCCCCGCCTACATACATATACGCACGCACGCTCTGTGTTGGGCCACCGCGTAAATTGTGTTCCGAAGCACCTTCTGTGCGGAGGAGGAACTTTTCTCACAGACGCTTTCATTCGGGGCCCCTCGGTCATTCTTGTCTCGCTCCGCGCTTTAATTAGCGACGATTAGGAAACGCTCAGGGCTTTAATTGGTAGCGAAGGGTACCTCGTTAAAGGGGCGCGCGTATGCGTTTCTTGGCGGATGACGGGGTTTACCAAATCGCGCAGACGTCTGTCGTACCAGAGCGCTTAACTCTGCGTGTATTTGTGAGGCGTTCTTTCTCGTGATGGAGTGTGTTTGAACCTCTGTGCGTCCTGCGTAACCACCGTGACAATGATATACACAAAGAACAAGTAACTTCTGCAATATTTGTTTCTGCTTCACATTTCTCCGATTGTGAGGTATTGACCGCACTTCTTGGGGTCTATGCGCAGACCTTACCAGCGTGTTTAACCTCAATAAGGGCATTATGTTACAGCGAATATAATTTAGATCTCACATTAATATTAAGTCGACAAATTGTAACGGCATGCGGAGGTGATCAGTACTGCGTGATTCACGTTAATGCCCCTAGTCGAGCGGTGGCAGTGCGCTGGCTAAATTTTTAATATACAGCGGAAGTACCAGACGCTCATTATGACCTTACTAACTTCCATATGTCTACACATGCACATAACACAATTTTACATCAATAACTTTCCGACAAATGTTTAAAGAACGTTTTGTTTTTCTCATTGTGACATAATATTTCAATATAGGAGCTTAGTCTCGGGGTGTGGCAGGTGTGTGACGCCCCGCATCTCAAAAGACAGTGCATGGATTGCTCAAGCCACATACGCAAACATAAATTCAACTATAACAGCTGTATGCTTTATGTTAATGGTCAATCTATAGGCACATTGGCGTAATAACTCCGGCCTTACTCAGGCGGAAGAACACCGCATTGCATCGCACTACACTCAAATAACCACACATTCCAAGCTTATTACACAGATTGACTGAATTTTCCAAAGCAGAAATATTTTTACAAAAAGTTAAAACTTGTTAATATTGATTATTAGGCCTTCCACTACGCTTTCATTGCCGGCTGTTTTCCTTTACAAATTCTAAAACGCATAACCGTCAATAGAGCGCACGAACGGTCATTCACTCCCTCATCATATCTTTTGGAATTCTCAGATGAGGCTACACTTACGTCACAGCTACCATGCTTGGTGGGATGCACAATACACACTTTGATTGCGTAGCGAAGGGTCAAACAAGTAATCCGAGTCTTGGTTGAACACAAGTGATATCGAGTTTCTGGACGCTTACAAGCTGTCCTGCGCTCTGCGGCTGCAGCCCGTAGACTCCGAATACTGACCACGAGATTGGATGTCAATTTAAGGCTCTTTCACACACTCGTGACTTCTTAGGACCGGGATGCCAAAGGCCCTTTCACACACTTGCCACCGAGTATGACCGACTGAGAACATGGCCGGTTTTTAAGCTCTTGCAACGGCTTACGACCGGATGCGCTGCGGCAGAGTTGGTCGTAAAACGTCACAAGAGGCTTAAAACCCGGTCGTGTCCAAGTCGGTCGTACTCAAACGCAAGTGCGTGAACGGACATCTTGTTCGTTAATAGAATAGAAATCTAATGTAATTTTATATTATCCAAGCACTAAAGACACGAACTCTATATGTTTTCTCTTCCGTGCACAGAACAAAAGCACTCGTAAGTACTACAATCGAGGAGAAGAACGGCAACGAAATAAGCAGAGATAAACTTGCGTATAATAATAAAGTGATTTCTCGCCCTCTTGCACAATATTCAGGGAAGGAAGGTGTGTGTAAAGGAAATCAACCTCACGAAGTACGGCGGCGAGGTTATCATGACGTATTGTTGGAAACATGTCCCCACGTGGTTGAACAACGTCTGACCTTTTTAGTAGGGTACGTTGTTGGGCTAGTAAAACATATAAGATAGTATTAAAACATATAAAATAGCACAAAAAAGACAAGGACAAGAAGTATACAGGACACATGTAACGCCTGTCCTCTATACTTCTTGTCCTTGTCTTTTTTGCGCTATTTTATATGTTTTACTAAGTCTGGACTTTTTCGAAGGGATATTTAAGTAAATGCTAAATACTGGACGTATGCGCGCGAAAATTTTTTAAACCCACTAAAATTGAGGTCCGCTACATACAACATATGCGTGCCCTCCTTTCGTTTTATTTGACGTTTCTTGGATACTTTTTTTTCTTCACAACAATACACTTAAATTTAAAAAAAGAAACTATTTAATTTTTTTTGAAATGTATTTCTTGTTTAGTTCATTTTTAGACGTCTAGGGCGCTTTAGAACAATGCAGGGGCTAATACAAAAGAAGCGCTCGCGCCCCTCGGAGCCCATTCATTCATTTTCGCGCGCAGTTGCAGGTTCTCGCCCGGATGATAAATGACTCGGAGAAGGCGACAGAGGAACGAACGAGATGCGGGCAAGTGCATTGATTTATCGTGGCCGGTCGCACTGCCAGGAGGCCCCGCGCTGGGGGAGCTCACGAACCGCCGACCGACGTCGAAACGAACAGACGGGAAGGAAGAGGGAAGAGTGCCAAAGAACTGTCGGATTTGTAAAGCCCGTGCAGCGACCCCGATGAATGCGGCCGACTCGGTTCAGCGGTGTACAGGGCCACCGCCCACGCTCGGAAACTTAACGCGACTTCCGCGTTGGACGCAGCGAGCGAGGGCACCTAGTCGTGTTATTTTACGACAGTGACGAGAAGTCGCAATAACTTGCAGCTTGAGTTGAATTCGAATAATAATTGTGTCGTGTTTCAGTTCAGACAGAGGGAAGTTAATCAGTCCCAGTGGGCGTCTGGTGTCTCCGCTGTAGATTATAAATGTAACCAGAGCTGTACAACTGGTAGCCTGGAAGCGTTGATGTGCATAACACACTTGTGGTATACGACAGAACACCGGTACGGCGCTTATCCACATCGAAACTGGCCAGGAGTCGGGATTCAGCACAGGTTACCTGGGTTCCGCTGCACGAGCTTTCGCTCCAAGTGCTCGCAACTTCACTGCGAAAACACACTCGGCAACGGTTTCCCTCGGATTCAGATAGGGTTGGTCAGCTTTTTTCTCAGAGTTTCTGGGTACGTAAGGCGAATAGACCAATTTGTAGAAGTCAGTTTCGTCACAGCACCTCTTCCGCCATGCATCGTGGGAACTGTATGTAGCCTTTCTGCACGCGCGACAACCCCGCCGCGGGTCTGCGCGACCAGAGCACGAGACGGCACGAACTGTTTGTGCACTGCTACCTGCCTCGTGTGGACTACCATGATGCCGCCATCACGCACGCGTTGAACGCTTAGTGAGATTGGTTTATCAAAAGACGTGTTCCCTTTCAAAGGTTTCCGTGCGTCTACTTTTTTACAAAGCACTGCGGCTCGGGGAGAAACTAAATACGGTGTGCGTAGGGAGCTGGACGAACGCAAATTTGAAAGTATGATTATACGTAAAAATGCACTCTGCGATTTCACACTTATTGAGACGCAAACACGGGAATCGTCATGCTGTGTGTCACGTGGCTGGTTTTACTCTTGCGTCTAAGCATAATTAAGGCCTTGGTATTCGTCGTGGTCCCTCCATAACGTGCAGCAAACCTCACGCATATATTAAAGAGTGTTCGTTCCTTAAATTTCCCGTGAAAAAGGGGTATACGAGTATCTCTAACGCATCCTTCTGAATGAGACAACACCAAAACGGGCCCGTGACAACCTTGTGAAAGTTGTTAAAACACAAAAAATTACAGCATCTTCCCGAGGGGAACCATGGGGTGATGCGGAGCATCGTGTAGGTACCGAGGAAAGAGTCAGTTGCGTGCTGACGTCGAGAGATGGCGCCACCGGCTGCCCTAGCGTCACCCCCTACGCGAGCCTTCGTCGCGGCTCGCGGCAGAGAAACTTGGAGCGCTCGCCGCTCGCCGTTTATTTCTGTCACACTTGAGGGAGAGGAGACTAGAGGAGGAGAGTTGCGCGGTCGCGCGCGGTGTGAGGAGAAGCGAACGCACGCGCAGTGCACGCAGCTGGTAGAGAGAGAGAGCGGAGAGAGTAACGCGCAGCTGCTGGAGAGAGGGAAGGAGAGTTGCGCGTGCGTAGTGCGAGCGCGGACTACACGCCGCGGGACATAGACCCAAGCAAGAGATGCTCCGCATCTAAAAATGTGGCCCTATATTATAAAAAAATACACCGGTAAAATAGACGGATGCCTCAAAAAGCATAAGCCACACTTAAGGTGTTTTCAACGCCAACTGACTATTTATTTTCTGAAAGAGATTGGGAAAGAAAAACGGAAGAGAACTAAGGCGATTGACACGCGCACCAGGCACACCCACCATGGGCATGAAAGGAGTGTCCTACGAACGCCCTCACACTTCCTCATAAACTTCACCTTGCCACCTAGAATAGTTAAAAGAGCCGGTGCAAAAATAATCACTTAAAAGGTTTTTTTTTTTCACTTTACACGCATTAGTACGTTTTTATCTTCTATTAAAAATGTCTTGCTTCTGGCATATTCGAGGTGCGTTTTTAGCACTATGATTCTGCGATTCTATTGGCGACGTGAGCGGTTGAAAGCGTCGCTTTGGTCGGCCTTTAACGATTGGCCGAATGCTGACTCGGAGGATGACTCATCGACGGAAATAAGAGGAATGGAAGAACTTCAAATTCGACGGTGTTGGCAGGGTTGCTTTCAGAGCGCGATGATATCGAGCTTGCACCCTGCTAAATACAAACACCATCGAACTTGTTCGCAAGGTAATGACGTCACAAGAGGGAACCATAGGAGGGCGCCACCAAAACAACTCGCCGCCAATTGACGATTGAAAACAGGGCATCTGGCCGCCGCCATGTTCCTGCTCGCGTGAGGAAGCAGGGAAAATTACAATTCCGCTAATGTCACCTTCACGCGCATGCTGCACGTGATTGAATGCATGGGGCACCAGTCGGGAGTGCCAAGCTTGCAAACGTGTATATATCTGGAATGCTGCAGAACGTGGACTTTGCTGTAGATGTTAAGCTCGAACTGGCGCGTTTAACTACTAAAAAGAGCCTTTAAAAAATCATTTGGAAACGATAAAGCGAGGACACCGCACGATCACTATCACTTCAAAGGTCAATTTTGAAGACAAAAAAGTCCGCGTGGGAAACATGCGACAACTTGCACCTTGCACGCAACACAGACGAGATTTGAATAAATTGAATCGTAATGGCTATCTGAGGAAAAAGTTTTCTGTGAAATCTTTATTTTTTAATGTAAATATAGGCATCTTTTATTTACCCATATAAAACAGCAAGAAAAATTAATCGGCAATACCTTTGTCCTTTGTATCTTTTAGGCCTCACAACATCTGTTTCTCAGGTTACTACTTTTAATCACGTAGGCACGGTTTTTAAAAGTTAATTCTCCCTCCATCAGCCTTTGGCTTTTAGTTAAACTTTACGGCGAGGCGGAATGTAGAGGCGGGACTTGGTACCTTCGACTTTAACCCGTTAACTCCCGCTGCCCGGCGACTCGAGCAGCCGAGACGCCATTGAACGCAAGGAACTCGCGCTTGTTTCCGCCACTGTGCAGGGATTCTACAGCTTTCAAAAAAGCACACATATTCAAAGGACCTAATAAGAATACATAGTGCTTGCTGCGAGTGTTTCTGTTGCGCCTCGCAATATAGAGTACCGGACTGAAAAGGACATTGCCGACTTAAAGCGGCGCGCCACCGAGGATCAGCGTCTTCGTCGTGGAAATGACACGCCGGAAGAAAGAAAACTGCGATTGACTAGGGACTGAAAATCGAGGTGGCCTCATTCTGGTACGACCAAGGACCGATCGAGCGAACCAAGGTTGTCACAATTTCATCGGCAGTGTATGGCCTTCAAAGGAGAAACCCCGAAATTATATTACATTTCTACATAGTCTGCAGCAAAGTTCATCAAAAGCGCAGCCCTCTCCCCTTTTCAACAGGATCTCGGCGTTATTGCTTAGAAGCTCAGTCAGTTTACGCACTAATTGCCTAAGATAGTGCCTAAAGGTCCAGTTTGGAACGGTCAAGTATCCAACGACGTACGGTGTACTATGACTAAGGGAATATCTTAGCCGTAACACACGATCGCTGACCACTCAGTACCGCCATCACATCTCGGGCTCTTTCCCGAAGCACTGCGGACGTCAGATGCGGAGCAGAGCGGTATCAACGGGCATTCGCAGCGCTTCCGGAAGGGTGAGGTAACACAACCGCTCCTCCCATGGTTCTCGCAGGAGTGCGGTTTGCTTATTTGGCACTGGTTGTACGTGAAGAGACCACACCCCCAACACGGAGACAGCCAAGCACTGTGGAATAACGGAAGGGTTTCAGCGAACGCCGAAGTTCAAAATACGATTACGCAGAAAGTGCCACGTTCACAAAAACAATTCACGTGACGCTTCGCTTACTCACTTTCCCCTGAGCACAACGCTATTTCTATTTCGTTTTCTGGGGTTTTCTGGGTTTTTCTGTTATTCGCCTTGATTGACTGTCTTTGAGATCTGCGGAAAAGTTAACTCGCATATATATATATATATATATATATATATATATATATATATATATATATATATATATATATATATATATATATATATATATATATATATATATATAGTTATTTTTTGTGTGTGCGATTCATGTTTCGGAGCACGTGGGGATTTCGCCATAATACATATTGAAGCTGTTGAAGACTGCCGATAATTCTCAGAATAAAAAGTAGAGGACTTCTCCTAAACTTTACGTAGACAACACTGTGGATATGACGTCGCATTGAAAGCAGTGCACCAACAATATTTTTTAGTTCATGGAAAACAAACTGAGAACTCACGAAGCGCGTATTAAACTTTTTGTTTACTTCTAATAAAGTATTCGCGTTCATTTTAGCGTTACTGAACGAAAGTTTGCTTTCGAGGTACTTTTAGAAGTTTCCTTTCTAGATCACTCAGTTTCAAAGTAACGTGTGTGCACTTTTAACAACAGACGCGCTACAGCTGTGAGCCCTCCGACACTAGTAATCGCAGACGTGTCGATAGTCTGCACTCTTGTTCACGATCGCTCAGAAAGAAAACCTGCGGACGCGGAGAGAATCTCGATTACGCTTACGCAGGGACGCGTTTTCCCGGCAATCAGCGCCCAGACGGGTCATCATCTCCCCGCGCGCACTTCAGTCCACAAACTCCGCGGTTTTTTTTTTCTCTCATTTCGAATCGCACCTTCCGTCTACTCTGCCTCCTTCTGTGCATAGTTCGGCGTAGTTTTGCCGCTAGACAAACTGCCACCTCTCAAAATTTCCATACGCTTCACATAAAATGCTCGTTGGAATGTCTAAACGGCCTAGGGTCGCAGCGGGGCTTCCGTGGTTATGGCACAGGCAGCTTTTTTTTTTAGACGGCGGATTGAAAGAGGAAGGCTAGCTTTTCTTTATTATTATAGCGGGGACACCAATGGCTGCTTTAAATTTATTTCTTAGAAGCAAATAGGGGGGGGGGGGAGGAAGGGGTATCGCGGTTGTCTACCTAAGCCCTTTTTTTCATTTTCTTAGTGAATGTGTCCTTCGGCGAGGTACCAACTGCGAGTGAATATATGTCGTAAACCCAGAAGCCCGACAGTGTAAGAAGCAGGACAATAAAAAGTAACATTCAAAAATCTGTTTCTTCCTGAGACTTTCCGAGGGCTCCCAGGATGTAATTCTGGATTCCCTGCGGCAACCTTTCGTGTTTAGACTTTCTAGGACTGTACCAATATTGTGCAATCATATTTCCGTTGCTGTCTTAACAATTTAAGAGTTTGTTTCAGCGATGGTTTGTAAACGTTCTAGGAAGAATCGAAGAGGCTGGCTGCCTCTTTCGTAGAACGGTTTACTCTTACCTTACATCCTCCTATTGTTTCGAGTCCTAGAAACGGTTGAATTAAAAAAAAATAGTTGTCACATTACCCACGATGGTTTAAAACACCTTCCTTATTATCTTGAGAAAATATGAGGAATATTGCACAGGTAAGTGTGTGTGGCTAAAAAATAAAGTATTTTCCTATGAATGAAGGAAGTTGCTGCGTTAACAGCGATGATATTGCATAAAATAAAAACATACAAAAAAAAACTTCTTCAATTAAGGTGGCGAGACGTTTTCATCCTCGACCGTTTAAAACCTGCCTGTCGTCCGAAGAACATCATTCGCAGCAATTTATACAAGTGCCTATCATAAGAGAATCAACAAAACCGCTAACGGGCCGGAGGGGGAAGGGCGGCGGGGGGGGGGGCTGTGCAGTAGCTTCTTTTACAGCAAGGCGGAAGAAAAAGTCGACAAGCCCGAGCAATCAGCTCCCAGAGTTCCCAGGTTCCAATCAGACACTGTTTCGAGCGACTAAATGTCAGCTCGTAAATATAGTACATAGATTATTTGGAGGTCGAGGACCCCTTCCTAGTCCCAAAGTATGACCCCTGGAGCGCGTCTTCGACTGGTGTGTTTAGAGTCCTATGCTGCCCAAACATCAAAAGTAGTCCCGAAGTGGCAACAAATGATGTCATAGAATCCCAAGTGTCATGCTGTTACATGCCGCGATCCTGGCGGTTGGTCATAAAAATGCTAACGAGAAGCTGCGAGTAGCACAAGCGATCGCGAGTGTCGCTGTCGTCACGGCGTCCCAACTTCTGGCTGCCCAAGCTTCCGTGGACTGCCACACTGGAGAGCGACCTCCAGCAGAACAGGCGTCTGCCACATACTCCACAGCTGTTCGGACGTCGCCAAGTTCGCGACTGGCGACAGCATATGACACTTTATGACGTCCTCAGGACCACTTCTAAGGCAAGAACCACTTTTAAGGCAAAAGCCGTATATGTCGCATTACGCGAAAAGGCGGCGTCGGCGTTGTGCCCGAAAGATGGCCATAAAAACATCATCAAGCACGTGCCGCTCAAGGTCAAATAGGACGCGCCTAAGAATTAAAACACGAAGAAAAGCACAGCAACGTAGATGCTTCGCCACGGAAGCTGTGATGCCGGAGGGGCGCGGCGCCTGCGCAGTGGGTGAGCGTGATGTCACCACCGGAGCGTTGTGCGCCAACAGGAAGACGTGTCGCGCTGCTTGTAGAAATGCACTGCGTGTTGTAGGAATTTCGCATTCCTACACGCAAGCAGTTTGAAGTGTCTTTGGCGTATGTTTTTGCACACGGTAAACACACCAGTCGGAAACGCGTTGCCGGCACCATACACCGGGCAAAATAATGTCTGCCCCCGCAAAATTCTCCGAGGCGTAATTCGCGAGTTATAGTAACACATAAAAGACTAAAAACAGTGTTTGGTAGCATTGTTGCATTTTATATTTCTAATGTGGCAACTCAACAAAAGAAAAAAAGAATGTTGAAGTAGCCATCGTTCCTTTCCAGCAGCATGAATCAACGCCTTTCCGTTAGTAAATACATTACCCACTTATTACTTATTCTTATGTTGATTCTGTGTTATAATTAATTCCAATGTAGCCAGCGAAGTCGAACGGACCAGGGATGATCGAGTGGCCTACAATTTTCATAGGACTGCCAACGTTGTTTACAGTCGTGGGAATATCGAAACCTTGGTCCACGTCAAAGCCTTCATGAATCACCACCAGGTGTGTGAGATTTCTGGTTGCCAGAAGCACCAAGCATCATAATAAATCGCTCAACAGTTTAGCATGGTTCAGTGGGCAATGAGAGATCGGAGGGGTAGCACAAACTCATCTGCAAGAGGTTGGCTTGAGAATTATTTCCTCTCGCTGGTTCCAATCGTGATGATCGGATTCAGTGAATGAACGTACGTTTCAGATCACTGGTTCAATCGCTGGTTCAGGCGCTGGTTCCAATCGTGATGATCAGATTGACGCTTAATTTATTTCGTATGACATAGATTTAAACCAAAAGAATGTTCATAGTTGATTCCAGGAGGACTATTTACAGACGAAAGACACATGTAAATACTGCGACAAAGATTTGTACGATTGCGTTGAAAACGGACAAACAAACTAAAGTGCAGCTGACAAATGAAACTATGAAAGTGCCAAGGGTTCCCGATACCTTCGCCTTCTTGGCATAAGAAAAAAATGACACGTCACATGTTGCATACTAAGCAAGTTACTGTGTAATCGATGAGTGATTATATGGCAGACATCAGCGAAGCGCAAGCGTTCCTGCAAGACACGCACTTTCGCCAACTTGTCATAGGAATAAATGCATAAATTAAACACGAAAAGACAAACAAACCTCGAATTACATCAGCTGTCACATTCTTCTGAAGAAACTGGGTTTGCAGCATGCTAGGCGTTAGCTGCCCATACAAAGTTCCCAGTAACACCACCTCGATAATACTTTAAACGACAAGTTTGTGACATTTACGTAGTGATTGTTTTTTTGGTTCTGATACGAAATGAAGAGGAATAAAAAATTAAAAAAGGTGCATACAAAGCAATGGACGCCATACACTTTTATCGTTGCAGGTGTGTTACGGAGGATCAACACTCTTATATTAAGTTATGACCACTTCATCATCTGTCAACTAAATTCGAACGCGTATGGTGGCTAGAAGGGGAAGTGTGCATGGCGTGGAGCACAGATTTGCGATGAAAACGACTCGTCTGCAGACTGCAGCGCCCCTCGCGGTGGCGGAGATTTCCATCGCAACATACGTGCGCGCCCGCGGAGCGTGTGTTGTAAAGTCACGTAGCTCCTTAATATTTCGACTGAGGTTTCTGTAATTCCTATGAATGGCGCACTTTTCACCAGTTGCATGGGTCGTACGCCTAAATTCTGCGATAGAAAATTATCGCAGAAATTAGTGGGAACCATTAGGGGCGCTGCAGCCAGAAGACGAGTTAAACGGTGCCAAAACCACGACCGGCTTTATTAGAGACAACCAGGCCACCCGAGGCAGCGCGAGCGCGCCGCTTTTGCTTTTGCTTTTTTAGTACTTTCTCTAGTTCGCTGAACTGCCACCGCGTGTTTTGGCTCTGGAGCTCAACACACTAGCAGACGCTTTCGAGTGAGTATCTGTGTGTGTGTCCGCTCCACGACCGGTGATGTTTTGAAGATAATCGGCTGTCATTTGAATGGACCTTTCTCAGTATCGTGCTTGCGATTGCACGTTTGGTAAAGAGCTACAAGTTGATCTAGATTGCACTCTTTCTCTGGTGAAACAATAATAAACCTTCCCTAAACCTAAACCAAATGCGCTATCATGAACATCACTTCTTCGCGCCAACCTTCGACCCCCCCCCCTCCCCCAATACTTTGCCTGAACCGAGTGGAGACCCCAAGAACAACGCGTATCCACCTCCTAGGTGTCATTATCGACCAGCATTTCGATTTCCATTGCTATGTCCAAAACGCCGTGTCCGGGGAAAGGGACTCCTTGGCTTCGTCATTCGGTCCACGAGAAGAGCCAGTCCCGATGTGCCCAGATTGCTGTTACAGCACTGGTGTTGCCGATCCTGGAGTTTTGCTGCTCGGTGTGGGATTCGGCAACCAGGCAACTTGTTGCCTCCCTCGAGTCGGTGCAATGTCGCTCTTCCTACCTTATTATGGGGCGTCAACCTGGCCTCCGAACATCATCCTATCGAGCACTGCACCTCCTCCGTTCAGTCGGCGGGGACTCGCTTCAACATCGACGTCAAGTAGCGCCCACACGGCTCTAGTCACTTTTCTGCTACCGGACTCCTCTCTTCCTTTTGTTTCCTCCCTGCGGTGTACTCACACTGGTGAATTGCAGCCCCTTTTAACCCGTACACTTCGTCACTAGAACTCTCTCGCACCCCTGCAATGCAACTTTGACCCCCCCTCCCCCAGCCCAGTGACCAGTTCACTACCAATCGACAGTGTCTCACTTCGGACATTCACCAAGAGCGTAACGGCCCACCTGCGGAGCATCTAACTCAATTTTTCATTTCGATCATGGAGTAGGCTCGCAGTAGCCGGACTGGATGCATTATCCTGTACACTCGTACACTCTATTCATGCTTAGCTCACAATACTAACTATTCTGCTCGAGAAAACTGTAATATAGTGGCTCATTTTAACCCATTCTATACACACTGTGTTCTGGCATTAGCGCCTGACTATTAAATGCGACGGAAATCATCTGAAACCAACGTTATTTCCACACGTTCCCATTGCCTTCCATAGCGGCCGCCGCGCTTATGGTGTTGAGCTAGGGCGGCGCCTGGCGGAACACTCGGTCCCTCCACGCCGTTCACGTGATATTTCTTGGCCCGCGCGCTCCCATAGGGAAACGCGGAGTGACCTGGTCGCCCCTGTAAAGCCGGTCGTGGCCAAAACATTTCGGACAGAGCCTACATTGCAGAGAGGTTCCAAATGCTCAGTCGGGGTCACCTGGTGTATGGGCAGCGTTTGCAATACGAGCTGCCAGGAGGTAACGAACGCGTTGTTCGTCTGCGAGCGTCTCGGGCTCTCCGCCTGCTTTTCCTCCTCGCCACGCGAAAACGCAGCGCATGCGCACTTGCGACCGATCTTCGCCGGTGGCGTCCGCTATTAAAGTGCAAACGTTCCCCATGGTTTTAGATGGACCCTCTCTACAATCTAGGTTGTTTCTCTCGAAATTTTCCTAGCGTATCTCGCGCCTCCTTATCATTAAGGCTCGTTCACACACTTTTAACCGATAACAGAGGTAGCAGTAATGAAAATAATTTAATTCAATTACAGTAAATAAATTACTTTTGAGACCAATTTGTAATGTATTTCATTACTTTTGATCCAGGTAATTTTTGACGTAATGGGTTACCCTAGTGGAGGTAATTATAATTAAAATCGTAATTACTTTTTGGATATTTCAGGCATGTTTTTTTATTTGCCAGAAAAAAAAACACACAAAAAACACCTCTTGAATTTGCACAAAAAAAAAACTCTTTAAAAATAACGAAGAAGCAAGGAAAAGTGCGGTTTTCGTTTGTGGCCGCTGCGCTCGTGTGGCGGCCGGACTGGGTGCCCTTATCTGCGCGTTGCTTGAAGGCACTCTAGGTCTGAGGGTTGTGCCACCAAAATCTTGCTGCGTTTTGTGTTGCTGGGACCAGGAATGGAATAGGCTTTCCCAAAACATGGCTTTTGCCCCCCTTGAAGATTATCCCGCCCGGAAATTCAGACAAAGACGACACAGCCCACAGGAATAATCAATAGCAATAGTAAATACAGTTTCAATTTCAGGTTGATACCCATTCAGAAAGTAAAGTAAACGCAAAAAAACGTTGCTTCTCTAGAGTGAGTCACAGTACGAATAGTCCAACATATATTTGATGTTTCTTATAACGGTGTTTGTTAATTGTGCAGTCACTGACAGATTAAAGAGATCCAGGGAGCCGGATTATTATGCTCACTTTCCTGCTACGCCATTGGTGCTTCGGTGTTGTTATCAGCTAATGCCGCAGTCTCATTGAATGCGAAACCATAATAAGATGTTTGGGACCCACTACACCCTGGATAGTAGGATTAATGTTAACCAGAGCCGTGTATACAGAGAGTTCGGTCAATGGGAGGAGCGGGCTGAGCCAGGGCGTGTACGAGACTCGGAAAGAGGGCTTGGCATGCTCTCTTGACCAACCAGAAGCCGAAAAGAATTCCCTAGCGGTGGTAGCGAGAAACAGTTCTGATCAAAGGTATATGTTCGTATATGGCTTTAATAAGCGCGTAAGAGTGAAGTGTAGTAACTCTTCGTGGTTGAAAATAGGGTGCACGTGATGTTTCGATCATGATCATGCAGAAAGATGTAAGAAACGAATGCGCCGCTCAACTCTGTTTTGCTCGGACAGAGTGTGACCGCTCGGACGGCAGATTCCCGGCCCTCGGCGCTTGGCGTAAGGATTATGTCGATCGTTCCGCTAGTCGCACTCTTCCACCATCATTTTGGATGAGCGTGATTGAAACATCACGTGTACCATATTTTCAGTCACCGAGAGTTACTCCGATGCACTTATCAGGTTTGTTTCTTGCGACCACCGCCAGGGTATTATTTCCGGCTTCTGGTTGGTCACATTCGAATTTCTGAAGACGCCCTGGAGCACGCTCAGCCCGCTTTCGGCCAATGGCGCCTCCTCATTTGTCTCCTATACCACCGTTACTAGATCAATTCAGTTATAAAACTTCCCATAGACGCTGCACATTGGACGGGGTCCAAAACCGTGTCCAAGTTTTTTGCAGCTAGGTGGAGCTGCCGGCGCATTAATTCACGCGTTTTCGTCTGCTACTGCTCCGCGGCTGCTTTTTGAGTCCCCGACTCCTCTCGAGGTTCAGCATGGTTTTGGGTTAGTTTTGCCCTTTCGCCAGTAAAAAGTAAAAATGTGACTACCAACAGCAGCAGAAAAAATTTGAAAGTTGGCTGCTGCTGTTATCCGCAGAAAAGGCCAGAACCGCACCGTCAATGATGATGATTGCGAGTATTAATGCGGAGCGCGCCCTCGAACAGGCGCCACGCAAAGGGACAACCCCTCCGGAGCGGAGTTCCAGAACTGAGTTGTTCTAATAACGTTGTCCTCTACTTCCCAACGAATGGCCAAACTCTTTACATATACGGCTCTGAAGTTAACGGCTGAACCCTTAATAACGGGCGGTAGCTTGCGCCACCTAGCCTTGCATTTCTTAAATTGTCAACGACTATAGCTCCAGAGAGACAGAAGACATTAGACGATGGGAATGAAAACGAACCTATATTTTTAGTAGGACCCACGTAAAACTATTTTATGCATGCAATGGTTTCTTTATTTCTATCCCATCATTTCACAAAACGTAAAAATCGTAGTGGACTGTCTGCAATTTAGCGTTGAAAAAACAGAGGATTCAATAGAAAAGGCAAAGGATGGTTAAAAAAAAACGATCGTTTGCGAATTTTTAGTTTTAGCGGCGACGACAGATAACCAAAAAGTTGATAACCGAATCAGTTGGTCCGCGGGGCAGCTCAACCTGAAAGAGAATGTCATCAAAACAAAATAAATGCAATAGGTAAAAAAAATTGAAATTGCTGCCTCCAGATTCCAATCACATTGGGAGCTGAGCGCAGCAAGAACATGACGATGGACTCCCTATTCGCAGCAGCATTCGCGATTTCGCCAGCGTATATCAGTGCCCATCCAGTCTCCCGCGACCTTTCCCAGCTCCCTGACAGCGTGAAAATCTTCTTTTCCCAAAAATCCCGAACGAAGTGAGCGGCTTCGGGCCAATTCAAAACAAAGGAGTCTTATCGCCGTCGTTCCGCTGCCGCTTCCTGCGGAACGCATGTGCTCGTGCATACGAAGGCCACGTTATCTCCTTTCACCCCAAGCTGACAGTGCACTAGCAACTACGCGCCCGTCGGACCATTCAACTGCCCGTCTTTCATCTCTTAACCCCGCTCTCTGCGCGTGAGCATGGGCGTATGCACGGTCACGTGGTGAAAGATGGATGTTTGACTGGTCATACGAGCACGTCACTTCTGTCGCACTGTCGAGCTTAGGAAGAGAAGAGAGCGTAGCCAGCGATCTCGCCACCGCGGTCCTGACGCTCCTGACGCGTGACCCAGCGGGGCTAACAAAAGAACGCCCCAGAAAACTCGAAAGAATAACGTATATTTTGGCTATCGCCCGAGAAACTCCAGTGCTCGAACACAGCACCCCCCCCCCCCCTCTGTCTCCCTCTTATCCGAAGTGCCCTAAGGGCATTAACCCCTCTTTTGTATGCGGAAGTTTTAGGGATCCGCGATTTTTGTTTTTTCTTCGGTCGCTACAGTCAGGTTCGCGTTTAAAAGTGACGGACAATATCGGAACAAAAAGGAACTAGCCCGCGGGGTCCGATAGACTCATATAAATGCAAATACGAGCGATATGCTCTTCGGTTTTGCGACGTCCCCTTCGAGGCGAAGTGTATACTAGGCGATTTGGCTGTATCGTGACTGGATGGTGCGACGTAATAAACTGACAATGATGTTGGGGCTCGATGGTCACGCTCAATAAAAGCGAAAATTTCTTTCGTTTTCTTGCGCTCTTCCGTAGCGATGTGTAAGCTATATAAGTCCCTGTTTTCCTGACGGGTGGTAATTCAAGACGACGCCTGTTCCTTTACAGTGATAGCTGTCATTGGCTCTTCCCACCACTGGAGATGAAGTCAGTTGTATATGTTTTAGTTGTTGATGTTGTAATTAGCGTAGTAGGGCGTCCGTCGTTCATGTTGCAAAATCCTTGAAATTGGTCCGCGGGAACCGAACCTGGGTCCGCTGCGTGAAAAGCCGAGGCATTACCACGGAGGAACGCCGCAGCGTCATAGGGGACACTGAACCAACACATTTAGCGTCCATAATAAGTGGCGCACGTTTTTTCCACGAGCCAGCAGCCGCCGGTGTGCGCGAGCACACGCAACGAAATTGTCCTCATAGTCTCCCATTCGCGCAAGATGAGACTGAAATGTATGGGCTTCGGGCCAAGGAAGAATAAAGACAGGCTTTTCATCTCAACAAGTTAAAGTTACGTGCTTGTTAGACCAATTAATCACTTACCTTTTACACCAGACCCCATGTGCAGATGAAAAGCTTGTCTGTATTCTCCTTTTCACCTGAGTCCACACATTTTATTGTTATCTTAAGCGTGAATGAGGGACTGTGACGTCAATTTCGTGGCCTGTGCTCGCTCGCGCCGGCTGCTTCTGGCTCGTGGAGAGATTGTGCGCCACTTACCATAGACACTGAAATGTTTGGTTGAGCCATAGCCTCCTCTGTACTTGCAAAGCCTGGCAGTTCGACGACGGAGCCATAGAGTGCCCTGTCGCAGATTTGGAGCGCGAGAATCTGGTAGCACAGAGCATTAAAGAGCCATTTCTCAGGGAACCTGGACGTCAGCGCACAGCTTTTGCAGCGGCGAGGACCCGAAACACACTTGTTCGCTCGGGAGAAGTGTGTTTCGGCGTCTCGCCGCACCGGGGCGCCCGTCACGTGGCTCTATTCTCATCCGCTGTCTGCCGCTCCACCTTTTCCATTTCGGCGGCCGCTTCTCGTGGCGATCCTGCCAGGCTTTGTCATTATTCGCGACTCCAGCAAAACGAACGACACCTAGTGGAAAAACACTGAACTGGCCGGACCAGGTCCTTTCGCGATTTCTGCTCGTCTCTTCTGGCTTCCGTGTTTGCATGTTGTCGTGGATTGCGCGACAGAACAGTTCTACCGGTGTCTGTGTATCGCCTTGTGACCCAGGTTGCTCTGCACGCGACCTATGGAACCGCGTGAGCCAGACATTCTGCGTTTCTCAACGTTCATCAGTACAGTGGAAGGACAGTGGGCAGTCCTTTCCTCGTTTCCTCGAAGAAAGTCAAGCCCCTGGAAGCTCGCTTACCCCAACACATCGCCGGAGGTTCAAAACGTGGAGAATAAAAAGCGGGGCGAACCATTTGGAGTCCAATTCCCGCTCGCTGATGCCCCAGCGTTGTGCGTTGAGCTGGCACATGGCACGGTATGACCTGGATTCGACCGCCATATTCGCCCGAGAGTGGCGTCCCCTATAGGTCGCTGGAGTCGCGAATAGAGGAGGCTATGGTGGAGCATCCCAATGGCGACGTGCGCGATCGAAAGCGTCGCTGTAGACAGCCCACCGCAATTTGCCGAATGCTGACTATGACGTCAGCAAAGGATGTCTCGTCGACGGAAATAAGAGGAATGTCAGAACTTCAATTTTGACGGTGTTGGCAGTGTTGCTTTGAAACCGCTATGATTTCAGGCTTCCAGAATGCTCATTACAAACACAATCGAGCTTGTTGTTCACAAGGTAATGACGTCACGAAAGGTAACCGAACGAGGACGCCACCGAGACATCTCGCCGCTAATACATGGGATTTCTAGCACCGGATACCCACTGCACGCGCTTGCTGGGGAAATAAATAAAGCTTATAACAAAATTTCACCGTAGCACTCTCAACTCCAAGAGCTCGTGCAGGGAGACGCGCTTTCACACGCCCCGGATAAAGAAATAAACAAATGCTTTCGGAACAAAATGGTCATCTGTCTGTTTTGTTCCGAATGCTTATGTTTTCGCACCTCAGGGTGCATGAACGCGACGCCGATGCCCAATGACTTCTCCGTGACACTTGGTAGCTATCGCTGTCACATGTTTTCTTCTACCAGCACACTACCATACTAAGCAAGTTCCCTCTAAATAACCATCCCGACTTTACTGTGTTGTTCTGTTGTAGGCGAGATTTCGGAAAGTGGTTTTAGAGAATGGGCTGTTGAGCTAATACGGTAGTTTAGAAAAAGTACTAATATTGTAAGTTTAGCGGCAGATGCTGTTGCACAGATTATGAATGAACCGCGTCATGTTTTGTTTTTAGACTTCAAAAGTATACATTATCTTTTTTGCAATTCGTAATACCCTTATTTCTAATATAAACCAATCCAAACTTGGTTTGGTAAAGCAACAAATCCACAGTTCAAAGATTTCACGAACTATACGCCATTATCTGCTGAAATCCAGCTTTACACACACTGACAAAACTCCCTCTTAACTCTAAAATACTTGAGTCTGGCGTTGCTGCTGTAACAGACAAATCGAGCAGTGAAGCAGAATAATTTACATGGTGCCTTTTTTTAAAACGCATCAAGAAGTAAATATTGCTCGACCGCATGGCGGTACCATGCGCGTTCCAATCAAAATTAGCTGTGCAGAAAAAAACAAAAACATATTAGGTTGTTTTCTTTTTGCTAAAAATGAAGAAACAGAACCTCCTCATGTGTAACAAAGGTCTACGACTTCACTTCTTTTAGCAAGGATCGTACGGATATGGCAACATGTGACATACACACGATTTGACTTCCACGAACATCGAGCACCGCACACGAACGCAATAGCCATAAACGTGAGGCTCTCATCTGCGCACTTGCATTCGAGCGTGCACATAATACAGTCTTGTATTGTTCGTGATCAACAGAAGGGCGACCGATGGTGGATGCAGAACCTGCATACATAATAAATTATTCGCTCACATTACGTCGAGGCAGCGTAAAGATTGGCAACGCGGGACTGTGACGCGTCAATTGTTTTTTGACTGTACAATTATGATAAACAAGGCGCACCTTTCCAGTACATTAGGAGGTCGCAACGAGGTGGCGAAACCATAGCTGCGTATGCGAAAATTCGCTTTCCAAGCTTCAAAATCGAGCGCATGCTAAAAGCGGCTCACGCGGTTCTACGGACTGATGCTGACTCGGGCAATTTTGGGACCCGACTATTTCCTTCGTATAATCCAACGTGAGGACGATCCGGCGTTTGTCACCGCTAATGAGTAGCTGCACTTATACAATGGTGCCTGGAACGCGAAGGTGTGTTTAGCGTCCTTCTTGCCCTTACCTCAAACGTTGTGCCGAATGGGCAACAAACGACGTCAGAAAAAGACAGAGTGTCATGCTGTCGGATTTCGCGATCATGGCGGTTAGCCCTAAAAGTACCGGCAAAGAAGGAGGAGCGAACGCGAGTGTTGCTGCAGTCATGGAGTCGCAACTCCTGGAAGCCGAAAGCTTCCATGTACTGTCCAGCTGGAGTGCGACTCGCCGCAGATCAGACGTCTACCACATCCAGCACCGCTGCTGGTACACCGCCAGGATAGCGGCAGACGACAGCGTGACACTTGTAGGACGTCATCCGGCGGAAATCGAGGGACCAATTTTTTAGGCGCTATGAACACACCGGTCGGAGACGCGTTCCAGGGATTATTCCAACGCGAAGCGCAAGTTCGTCTGCTTCTTTTGCTGAGGAATTGTGGCGACGTCAGAAAGCCGCTGAGTTGCTGATTGGTTCTGAATGAAGGATAGCGTGTAGACCTCAAGGCAGCTTGCTTTGAGGTCCACCTACTATTCTTTCAATCAGAGCCAATCAGAGCTCGGCGGCTTTCTGACGTCACCACAACTCCTGCGCAATAAGCAAACCGACTTGGGTTCCGCCTATAGTTCGTTCCTGGTTATGTCCGAGTGCAGCCGACGCTGGGACTCGATGAAAACAATAAAGAATCAGGAAAACTACATCGTCACTGCGCTCCTTGATTTAGGTCGTAAGCTATCTCTAAGTAAACAATCAAGCACAAAAAAAAAATCAGGGTCGGGGTACATATTTAGTTTGAGTGATTTGTTTAGCAGAAAATGCACTTTTAGCGTTGCTCGAATTACTCCAGCGCACTGGAGCGTCGGCTTCGCTCAGATTTAGTATGAAACAAAAGACCCCAGTGAGTTCCTGGGGAACGCGAAGAAAGGCAAACACGGCGAGCAGTAGAAGGATCACATCGAAGGACGAAGCTCGAAGTTTGATTCGATGTTGAAAATGCAATGTGTGCAAGGAGAGTGAGCGAGAGAAACGTTATGTGTATTCTCCCTGAAAACACTGATTTTTTTAGCTCTGTCCCGACCGGACAACAATACATGTACAAATCTCTCTTTTATATGAAAAAAATATTTTATTATTACCTTGATTGTTTGCCTCATCGTATTTTTAGCTTTGGCATTCCCTGGGACCCCTTAAGTGTTCGGCGTGATTGGCTTTCTCTCTCTCTCTCTCTGCTCTCTGTTCTGCAGGAAAGTGGACGCACGAACATTTTTAGTGTAGTTATTTTATATCGTGTTAGCGGCCTAAAGTTTTCTATATTTGCTTCGATACCCGATTGGGAAGCTGGATGCAGCAAAAGTAACTCGATGTTTCGAGGGACGTTTCCACACTGAGTAAGACAAGCGACCCTACTCACGGCGTAGACATGTATATCCACGCTACATTCATGCAGGTTCTTGGTAAACTTAGCGACAGCGGTCTCGTTGCATAGAGGTTGGACTGAAGCACAGGGGAGGAGGGGGGAAGAAGAAGGCTGAATAAAAACCTGCGGAGTCCCGATTTGGGAGCGCCGTCACGTCGAAGAAGGAGCGTGCCCAGAGCAGCGCAGGCCGCAACGAAGCGAGCCAGGTTGGCGGTGCGGCATCCGAGATGGCGCCGCGGTCTGCATCCTCCCGCGGATTTGCACGGGCGGTCGTTTTCGGAAGGGAAGATTCGGGCTCTCGCAAGCCGACTCGGGCTTAGAGGCGCGAAAACTGGGGTGCGGCGGGAGGTTGCGAGCAGACTTAAGCCCTCGAGGTGGAGACGGCGTTGGGCGAAGAGGCAACAACACGTGCACCCAGAGCGAGGTTTAGCACGGCGTCCCGCTTTGCCGCTAAGCGAGATCGCTGGCTCGCCGTTCCGACGTGAGGCAGATGCAAATTAGATGAGATGTAAATTGACCGCGACAATGTTGGTTCTGATGCATATACTTTGTGCGTGGGAAGGGAAAAAGGCTTTCTGCTACACTGCTGATAGTCTGTCATTCCGCATTCTTTATGTGTGCTTTACTGCAGCGTTCACTTGCTATTGAACACTCCCAGTGTGCATGCACCCCATTAAGATATGTAGTAAATTTAAAATTAAAATTGCTTATCTACTTTATTCGTTATCTCGAATTCGGTAAGTTACCTGATAATGCAGTACTTAAATTAGCTTACGCATACATGTATCGGATGATCCATTGATCACTAAAGCATTTCATGTTTTGTATACACGACCTAGTGACAGGTAATGCCGGAAGGAGATTAAAAGTATATAAAAAATAATGGCAGACTTCACATAAATCGTCTTTCGATGGCAAGAACAACCATTGCGCATGTTCTTTTTTCGTAATTTTATCGCAAGACCTTTTTCAACACTATCGGAGAAAGTGTTCCGCGTTTCTTTTATTCTCCTAATTGCAACATCAAAATAATATTACATATACTATCACAACTTAACTAACTCCTGTGAGAGCATTTGTTGCCAACATTTGGAGTGACTCAGGAAACTTTAGAAATAATAGGAAACTTTTCAGTTTCCTATTTTTGCACCATGCTCTTTATGATTATTTTTTTCAGACATGGCCGTCAACTTAGTTCACCTGAATACTTCCACTCAGCTTTACACGGTCTGCTTCGAAGGCTAAGTCCCATCTGTCGGGGTGGTTCAGGACGCCATGTAGCGAACGACCCTTCAAAACGAGGCTGGACGTGGGCAGTAAATATTCCTTTAAAAGTATCGCTAAATTCATTTAAAAAAAAAAAACGTTTTGTAACATTGAAATGTTATGATCAGTTTAACTTTTCTTTATTATGCTACAATCTAACAGTGCGAACTTGAATATAAGAAATGTACAGCGGTTCTTTGTTCCGAATTGGGGAAGTGCAAGGGTCCCTAGATAAGTTTCGAGACACTCGTCACTGCATACAAATATTTTTCTTTGAACTATAAGAACTTTTTTGTATTCTTCTCGACTTCGGACAGAACCACCAATCTTTCTGACAAAATCTTGGAAGCACTGGCGCCACTGGGTATCAGCCAATGTATCTAAGTGCGCTCGGTGGGCTGTGGCAGCATCTTCAGGGGTTGGAAATCGATGTCCGCGCAGTTTTTTATTCATAGTCATCAGCGTCGACAAGTTGAATAATGGAGGGGCTAAATTTTACAGCGAATAGGTGATCAATTTCACTGGAGTGCCTTCGAGCAAATATAGTTTTATGTTGGCAGGTTGGGCAGATGCATTTTGGAGGGGACTTGATTACACTCAAATGAGATATTGGTTGCCTCTTCGGATTTTATCAAGCGCTGATTGTAGGCATGCTGTAGTATACCTTTAAAGTGTAACTGAGCTTTGGTTTCTGAGAGTAACCGTGGTCACTTGTTGTTCATTCTTTGAGAAGGAAGTTGCCACCGTTTTCTCTCCGACAGTTCTTGGCCTCAAGGGAATCAGATCTGGAATCTCTTCAGAAAAACCCAGAGACGACTATCATTTTTTTTACAATCATATGGTAGATCCAGGTATAATTGCCTATCACCATGTCGGCTACACTCCTAAACTCTAAACTTTGAAATCGCCACGGCCTCTCATTGCACAATTCCGCCTGTGCCTCCTTTTTGAAAATTCGTAAAACTGTGCGGCACCCAGCAAGGTCAAACTTTTCTCAGAAGAAGGTGTTTTTGAAAACTTGCCAAAACACCTCACGAACTAATTTTCAGGGCCCCCTTAAATGCACCGTAAATTAACAGGGTCCTATCAAAAACCTCTCCCCAGCAGCGAGGTATTCTTCAGTCATGGCCATTGGCGGTTTGCCAGTGTGCTCGCCGCCTTTTAAAAAGCTGCGGCCACAACTAAATTGAGAGAAGAACAATAAACCTCTAGTATCTGACAGTGCAATATTTCCAAAAGCATGCGACAACCATTCCAGTATTTACGATTTATTTAAAACACTTTTGAAATTAAAACGCATCATCACCTGACGTCAATGGTCAAAGCCAAGCGGAGGGACGTGCCATAACTTGTCAAAGTACGCGGCTGACTATGCGTCGTTGCGGTAGCCTATGATGGGGCATTTTTGCAACGAAATGTTGAGGTTTCATGATACCACACTCTTTTCTTTTCCCTTCACCTTTACTTCCTGCCACATCTTGACTTTTCTTGTGACCATAACAGTTAGACGCCAGCCATGTCCTTTGTTTACCAGCGCACAAACTCATGCACGTAAGGAGCCCCGAATAAATTTAACCCTGGATTCTAGCCGAATCGGTTCAAAACACCAGTTGTATTATTAATTTAATAAAATTCGCACATTTGAAAATTCAAGCTCTGCATTTGTTCTTGTCATGATATCCTGAAGTAAGAATGACAAATGGAAACCTTAAGCCTGCTAGCCAACGCGTACCCAAGATGCTTTGCGCGGAATTGCTTCGCAGGGATCGTATCGAATCTGAACGAGGTTTACTGCGACGATAAATCAATTATATTCAGATTAAATAACATAATGAATACGTCAGCGGGTGTTGATTGAGTGAAAACAGCTGGTTAAAAAGAAAAGATCGAAGCTTGCTCAAACTGGTCACGCCATTTCTAAAATTTGCTACTATACGAGGTAGAGTTGGAAAACTTCCGGACCTCTTAGTTTGGTCTGGCGCTTGTGTGAAGAAGTACTGCCTCGAATTTTAGAGACTACGGGAAGAAACAAACAAACAGAGCTCCAGTCTCAGGTATAAGAATCAGTTTGTGTTATGATATTCCGCATTTTATAATAGTTTGGAGCGGCTTTTGAGTGTTTTGTTTTTGTTTTAGTAACACATGCAATTTCTGTATATTTATTTGTTGTTACTAAAAAGCTGTTGTACCTCTTCACAAATAAAAAAATAGGGCCATTACATGGCCTCTGTAATATAAACCCATCTATACTTATACGATGTCTCATATGTTTCAGGAAATAAGATGATCAACCTTGGACTTCGCGAAAACAGGCAAAATGATTCTCTCACGTAGACGTTTCTACCACTGAGTTTCTTGAAGAAATGAGACCCCATGCCACAGAGAATGAGTGGTGAACCCAAAAATCCTTGAAATAATGGTATCTAAGTCGCTTTGGAGTCTGCGAGCAGATAAACACCGGTCAAGGACCAGGAGGTGTGAGTTTCTTGAGCCCAGACCCGTAAAAAAATGTACAGAGCGCAACACACATGTCCACTGATATCGATTTAACTTTACCATTCAACAAGACCTTTAATTTTTTGTGGAACGATGGCATGTTCCCTCATCGGCTTTTTCAAATCATGTTTTGCTTGTTCGTAACTCGAATCTATGGAGAATTACAATCGTTCTCGCGGTCCTCCATCCCACAAAGCCATTATGTTTGAGAAACACCGAGAAAAGAAATTATGGAATACATGCATTCAGACATCCAGTTTTTCAATTGATTTTTTTTTCAAGCACCATAGTTGATATTTGACTCTCAGGAAGTAAAGTTTTAAGTCTTGTAGGCAAACCTATGTACGTTTCTGCCTGTCGGGGGTCCCTTTTCGTGAGGTGGACCCGGCTAATTTGGACAATTGGTGCCCTGGATAATCCGGCGCTGAATGCACACAGAACTGTTGGTAAAGTATTATGAAAAAAATGTAATTTAAAGAAGGAAAAAACAAATGTTAGTTGCTATGTAGATATTAATCAAACGTATAACAAATATGATTCTTTTCTGCGCTGGTCCAGCGTTGAGATACAAAAAAAAAATAGTGCAACGTTCAGTAAAGCATATTAAATTAAGCATCCTTCAGTGTACTTTTGATTAAAAAAGCTGTAAAAGACTTTATTCACATTTGAAAAAAAAATGTACACAGATATTTAAGCGTAAAAAGGTATTTCATTCAACGCTCAGTCCTTTAGCCTTCGTGCAAAGTTTGAACACACACAAAAAAAGTTATACTCTAGATATTTCCATCAAGATAATAATTGTCTCAAAACCGCACAATTTAAATATTTTATTTAGAGTTTATTATTACGAGTTTAATCTTACTTAATGAATAGCTCTACGATTCCAGGGTTACATAGCTTTAACCTTCCGGGCTCTGTTCCAAGATTAAACAACGGCGTAGTCCTCCAGCTACGCGTATTCGTTTTACTCCACAGTAAATATTACGGTGGGTAAATCAACTGCGAATTTTGTTTTACCTTACTGCGCGAACAAAAAAACATACAGGGGAAACTGGAAGATGAATTTGTCTCTTTTTGTTACACTGCCGGTTGGCAGAAAGCGCGTTATTAAATTTGCATTTTTAATCATGCAGGCTCGCTCGTTTCTTGTAAGACGCTCCGAGTATTGGTTTGGTCCACGCCCCTTGGCTCTCGCAGACTTTCTTCATTTTGTTCGCGTTACTTTTGGAGTCTTTGAAGACGTCAGCATGTCCTCCCTCTCTAACCTGTCTCCTCCTTTCCACCCGACTGTGTGTGCGTTACGCGAATCAAGCGGCTTGTCTGAATCCGCCTGTCAACATTTCTTTGGAAACACTAGTTCTTCGCCCAAGCGCAGAAACAGTAGGAGCTGCCGAGAGCAGTATTTCCTTTTTCTTCATTAGTATTTTTTTGTCTTCGCGCACGTTTTTTGGCAGCCGTAATTGAAGTTGCCATTGTTTATCTATGGATGACGTCTGTTGATAGAGTGGATGAAACATGGTTGCCTGAGGCAATTTGCCGCGGAATTGGCGTTGCTTGTCAAGTAGAAATAACAAGACAAGCGCCCGAGCGCTCACGCATTGTTCCCCCTGTCCTGAAAACACGGCATTATTGATGTTCACTGGGAGATTAAAGTGGTTAGGAGCGGTTATTTGCTCCATAAATTTCGTTCCCGTCCCCGCCCGTATACGAGAGTTCACGCTGGATTCTATGTGTGATTTCGTTCGCATGTGTGCGTTGCAGTGTGCTATACGTGAAAGTAAGTGTGCGTACTAGTAGTTTGAGAGATTCTGCAGGGGTTTCGGTAAAGTAGCGTGTATCGAGCGTAGATTGCATTCCTGTCGTTGCCGCCGTCGTTTGCTTAAAGGTGCTGGCGAAGGGTTGTAGCCTTCTGGGATATTCCGCAGAGGGCTTGTGTTATACGCAGTTCAAACCGGCAAGCTGTTCTTCATTAGAAGGGGTAAAATATATTAAGCGCAGACCATATGTATGTAGAAGGTGCTTTGTGTTATTTTTATGGTCCTTATTTTTCTTCACAAGAGTTGTGGCCAACGCGCACATTTATAAACATTTATTTTTAATTTTTTTATTTATTTATTTTATTTATTTCATAAATCCATATTGTCTAAGGCGTTAGAAAGCGGAGTGTTTACGAACTAGAGTGCTAAATTAACAAAGTGTAATTATTAATATGTGCAGTGAAGTGGTTTCTACTCACAGAATATTAGCTGTAGCTCTCTTGATTAATTGGTAATATGCGAGTGATGCCGTCGGCGCGGGAAGGCGACTGCATCATTCTAATGTGCGAAAAAAGAAACAAACATTTGTTTTGTTTTATTAGTTTAATAACTTTGGTCCGGGGGTACGGATATATAAAAATGTTTATTAAGACATGTCTCTTTCCGGACTAGAAGCGAAAAGAAAAAAGAAGAAAAGAAAAATAAATTAGAAAGAAATGTAGATCAAGTTTAGGAAGAATGAACTGCATCTCCGTGAATAGAAAAATAGTGTATTAAATAAAAATTTAAAAAGTGGAAATTCATTACCTGTAATAAGTGTTAATAATATAAAGCGGCCGTTGAAATCGGGCAAACATGTTTGTGCTTTTGTCTCACAGATATAACGTCACCTATACTATTAAAGAAGTGCATGCGAATATACTTCCTGGTAAATCTGTGAATGGTTATTTGTTGTTTTCTGTCAAAAATATAACTCTAAGGAAAGACGCCTTGCTAAGAGCGAAGGCAAAGCGCCACGGGTCCGCTGTGGCGCTTCAGCAAACAAATTGATCACGAGAACAATCCCAACGCTCTACAGGGGCTGCTCTTCAATGAAGATTTCTTTATACCGGTGTCAGACGGCGTTCTCGATGTCAGACGGCGTTCTAAAGCTCTTTCACTAAGCTCCTTTAAAAAATCGGCCAATCAGCTCGCGATGTGGAGTGCGCACGTGCTCTGTGGCGCGCGCACGTGCTCTACGGCGTGCGCTGGTTCGCCGATTTTTAAAGGAGCTTAGTGAAAAGGATCTTTAAAACGCCGTCTGACAGGGTATAAAACGCCGTCTGACGGTTATAAAAGGTCGTTGTGTCAATTAGTCTACCTGTGCTACGTGAATGGAACCAGGTGCCGCTGTGCTGAATGAAGAAGCCACACCCCAGGGAGTTCATCAACAGGGTGACTTAGTGCGACGCGGTTTGTTCCGTTGAACGAGTTTCAATTTAGAGAGGCTGACAGCGTGGTTTCGAGTGCAGAGACGAACAGACGAATCCTAGAAATCCAGGTCGTGTATTTTATACCGGAGGGCTAGTCGCTTTTGGTTACACAACAGCCCACTGTATGTGCTAAAAACAAACAGCATAAGGCGGTTTGACCTCCGGCAGGATGTTTGTACTACACTCCGTGTCTAGAAAAAGTTTCCGCGAGTTAACGCCGACAACCACATATGCCATCTCTGCGTCACAGACGTCAAGCAGTGTCACGTGCAATGACATGCTCTCTAAGGCGCATCTGTTCTCCTGTGCTTAAATTCGAAACAAATAAAAACGTAAAACTTTCTTTTATTTGTATTGATAGAACCGTTTGTTACAAGATCATTAACACTGGAGAGATAATTATAGTTCAGGATGTGCATGCTTCTGGAAGTCAAGTCTTTAATAAAGGTATTGCCCGCGATTGTTTCTTTTAACACAGAATGCACAATATGGCTGGCACCTAAACATGTCCGTTTAGGTGCCAGCAGCGGAACTGAAAAGACCGGCTGCCAGCCGCTGGCACTGTTGTCTAATCAAAGATTAGACAACAGAGCCAGTCGAACCTCTCCCTCGAGTTCCTTCGTATTACTCCCAGTTACTCACTGTCAAGGTAACACATCACGTGTTCAGACATACAGAGGCGCTCTGCTCCTTAAAACGATCGCGCTGCGGGCTTCACCAGAGAAAGAGAGCAATATACAGTGGCAGAATAGGATAGAAAAGATAGCAGACGCTCATTTTGCCTCAACAGGTTGAGGCAAAGTGTTTGGTGTTCTTTCGATGAGAGCTGCATGGCTCCAGGGCCCTGATCGGCGCATCTGCGTTCGAACTGCTCTGTTTTCCCCACGCTCCGTCTACTGTGTCTGACGCTTCAACAGTAACTGAGAAAGTCGCATCTACACTGCAACCGCAGAAGATGGCACCCACAAGTAAGACATCCACTAAGCACCTACGCGCTTATCTCGCACGACACAGGGGCGCTTCGTGTTATCTGTTCTCCCAATGAGTATACAGCTTCTCCGCACTAACACATCAAATTCTGTGTTACCACGATCTTTGCCTCGCTAGCACGGCAAAGATGCAAATTTTTCATTCGCTCCAACTTTGACGCTCGCTTTTCCGACGTACGAGGGGTGATCATTACATTCTGCCTCCTGGGCTGTAACGTTTTTATTCTGTAATTGAATTGAAATATTTTACATTCGAAATAATGTCTGAAATCGTCTCTTTCCCAGGAGTAGAAGACTTGTAAATATTGTCCCCACCGGCGGCGATGCAATTCCTCTACCAATGCACTATACTCTCCGCATGCCGTCGTAGATGACTGAGGGCAGCAGTTGATCACACCAACGGCTGACTGCGTCGGTAACCTCGTCGTAGGACCCAAACCGTGTACCATTCAGATGTTACTTTACCTTGGAAAACAGCCAAAATCCTGATGGGGCGGGTCCTGGCTATAAGGTCCATGAGGCAAAGCATCTTGGAATGGCAGCTCCTCCGCCGCGGCGGTGGTCTCGTCAACAGCCGCTCTGAATCATCTAAGACGGCATGCTGTGAGTGGTGCACAGGTAGCTGAAGTGCATTTCCGCCGGTGGGGAGTGCAGTAAAAGGTTAGGTGCTCCTGAGAAAGATGAAATTCCAAACTTTCATTTGAATGTAACATTTTTTCTTCAATTTCATCGCTGAATAAAAACGTTACAACCTAGGAGGCAAAACAAAGGGATCACCCCACGTAAAACAATCTTAGAATAAGTAATCAACGAAGCTTTAATATTTTCAAGAAACGGTCCAGAATGAACAATATAACCCAGACTGGTGGTGGTTCGCTGTCGTCTCCGACACGCTACGCTGACCCGACGCTACAACTAACTCACACCTCGACCTTCTCGCAAAGAAGAGAGACGGCGAATGTCGGAGGCCCGGACAGAGATACACTCGTCGGAAATGGCCTTCCCCCAGGAGCTGGAGCCACCTATCCGTAAAACCACACATTAACATCGCTAGAGCGAGCTCGCCCGCGCTTTGTTCCCCCCTCGTTCGAAGAAGAAAGGGAGGATTCTCCAGCCGTAGTAGCACCACCACAAAATGGACGCAGCGATGGAGACAACACGAACCGAGAAGAGACGCGAGACAGACGCAGACAGGCACAACCGATGGGACAGACAACTGCTCTGGGGGTCGCTCTCTTCTGTCCCTCTCTCCTCCTGCCGCCGTTCTGCTTCGATACAGGTTTGGGAAATTGGCCCCCAATACGAGTGTTTCTGTTCTATCTCGGATACAAGGGCCTGGTCGACAAATATCCACCGCCAGGAAAAAGAAGCGTGCGAGACGGGAGGGCGCAGGCGACGGCCGTGTGAGGGAACTTTCTTAATTACTTTCCGAACAGAAGCCGCCATGAGACGCGACTGCGGGCTTGATGACCGTCGAGCCCATGGGCTTGTCCTGGACCCTGACGTGTTTCGTTCTTTCGGTCTGGATCGGCGTATCGGGCTGGGGTGTCGCGGAGGGGTAACCATTTGCCCATTTGTATTTTGAGGCTTCAAAAGGGGAAAAGGGCAGCAGTCACTCGAACGCGGAGCCACCGCACAAAACAAAACAAAACAAAAACACTCATAGTGGCCTCTTCCATCGGCAGTGCGAGGTCTTCTGTAGTAACGTTTGCAATTTCGGAAGCTTTACGTCTCCATCTGCCTCCACCATTATCTAGGGCATTTATATCTTCCATACATATCCAAAAAACATAATTTTGACAGGACTTTAAAAAAATTAGCTTGTTGCTTTAAAGTGCCAATGATGCTTTTAGCTACTCAGTATCCATGGCTTGCACGTGACCTCATAATACACTGCTGACTGTTACTCCAACTTGGTCTTTCCGAGAAAACAAATTCGGCGGTGTGAAAGGCATGTCCTAGAAGGTTCACGTTTAGCAGCAAGAAGTCCATAATGGCCGCGGGTATGACGTCAAAACAAACTATCTATTACTTCCAGCCGAAACTCGGAGCTTAATGTTGATCAAGTGGCTATCACGTCATGTGGTCACTTGACGATATTACACAGTCACGGTATTACATGCTCATGAAGATTGGTTAGGGAAATATTTCCCGTGACTAATCTCTGGCACGAGCATGTGGCCAATTGGAAGGGGTCGGGGTTTTTACCGCTCAGATTAGGACGTCGTGTAATTTTTTATTAATGAGTCGGCACGCTGTCAGTCGGGTTAGTCTCTGGGGAACCAGGTCTAAATGAACGGTCAACGTGAGTCCCTGTTTAATTAGCTTTTTCCTCTCATAACGCGGTGTTCCTCTGCTCGTTTATCATTGTCGCCGCGGCCTACGGACATTAATAGCGAAACATGCGAGAGGAAAAGATCGACTTGAATTTTGTTCTTCATTCCTCCACCTCGGCCATACACTTTTCCTGCCTGTACGAAAGGTTACATTTTTGTTAAGGCAAATACGGCCAAAATACCCCGACGCACATAATTAATTTTTTTTCTCCCATTTTGTCGTTTGTGTTTGCTTTAGAGAGATGTTGGCACCTTCTAGGGTATTATTTTCGTGAGAATTTAGACGTGCAAAACGTTTTTCCATTATAAATATTTTTTCCGAACCTTTGGTATTTTTTGTTTCTTCCCACCCAGCTATAATGACATAAAATAATATTTCTTTAAGTAAAAGAAACTAGCGCCGTGGAGATTACTATTTGTAAGGACGTTTCACTGGTCAGTGTAGCTGTGACATTAATTGACTATATTTACCGAATATTCTATGACGTATACTATTGCAAGTTAATTTTCTAACCGATCAATTGATCGAAGGGCACGTATTTGCAACTCCAGCACCCTATAGAAGGCGGGGCGATAGTTCCAACGTGCTGGAAGTGGCGGAGATCGATTTGCCATGATTTTTTGTGCGGTCGTACCTGACGTTGATCAGTCTGTTTAAATTAATTTTGACACAAAGGCGAAACGGTCAGGGCGGGATCATATCAACGGTAACAGAGATGTTGACGTGCGTTAAGAAAACGAACATGTTCTTTTCTAAAAGGTTCAGAAACCTCCGTTTTTATATTTATTGTTACAAGTTGCGTAGCGCGTTTTGGGCGCCAGTCATGTAGTTGTGTGTGGGAAATATTTTTGAGGGTGATGAAGGTATAGCTCCGTTTGCGTTGTGCCTGGCCAACAGTGCTCGAAAACATGAGCCGTGCAGGGTGACCTCCAAGCTTCTGAAGTGTAGCGCTGAAGTTGATGTCTCTGTGTCACAAGTCACCGCACGCCGTCGCGGTTTTAGTGCATTGCAATACGTTATCAACTTTCGCCATGCGTACTAAAACTATTTTTCGCATAGCATGGACGCAAAGTACCATTCGGTGCGTCATTGCAACCGGTAGCTCGTGCTGCACCTTTGATGCATGATTTTCAACACGCGCTATGAGCGTTGGCGTGCCCAAGGCACCGTGTCATGACCATATGCTAACACTGTATATTAAGGCCACCTGCGTAATTACAGCTTTTATTTATTGCTTTATAAAAATGAATTTGAATATTCAGTATACA
>JAZHYW010023292.1:0-20696 GCA_037355805.1 Ixodes ricinus | reverse complement strand
AAAACTTCATACAGTCAAATGTATTGATGACAATAACAAATATTTTCTTACTACCTGAAGACTTGATAATATAAATAAAGGGCCTAATCACCATATACATCATAAGTTAATGAACCTACAAAAGCATCCGAAATACGCAGTGCAAATCTTTTCCGGCGTTTTTATCCTCGAGAGGCACGTGTATAAGTTGATTTGAGAGAAACTGATGCCTTTTTTTTTTCATTTTGAAGCTGATTTAAATAACTCGGCGTTCCTGACGCATATTCAACTTCTCGCATCATATAGAAGTCTGTTCCTTCTTTTTATTTGATGAAGAACAATTTTATGTGTCTGTGGGCTGGATGAAAAACAAAGTACATACACAGTGGCGCTGCAGGCAAGAATCTAAGCGACGATCGGTGCACGCAGACCGTCAGAAAGTAAACCAATTAAGTAGCTTCGATGTCGAGTAGAGTATGAAATACTACTTGGTTCTATTAAAAAGGAATGAAAAAAATGGGCAAGGGTGATGCTTACTTGGAAATTCAATTGACCGGCATCTTGTCAAGAATAAACATCAAACGCCAAGCTATGTCAAAAAATGTTCACCTCGGTGCGCGCTATTATAGGCCAGATCCGATCTGAGTACGAAGGCCACTCTTTTCTGCATGATTATTCGCCTGCATCACGGCGCTAAGCGTAAACAATATTGGTCAGAAAAGCGAGCGTTGTGCTTGCCAAGGCTCAGAGTTTTGCAAAAAAGGTTGACTGAAAGGGTTTGTCCTAAAACTCTCTTTGATATTTTTAAAATATTATTGCTTTAAGCTCGAGCTGCATCGTCATCATTTATATTGTGAAACGCATTTTATAATCTCGATTTCAGAATTTATATGGCGAGAACGTGCCCATTTCATGATTGTATGCACTAATGTCTAAGTTGAAGAGCACACTAGGACTCGACTTTTAATATTGCGATGCAAAGGTTTCCTAATCACGCGCATTTTAGACGGCCCACCAGAGTGATAACCTTTAGATTCAGGTAAAATATGCGCGACTGAGGTAAAAAAGAAATAGATGTTGAGTCATATATGTTAATCTAGCATTTCATTTACTATTTCGTCGAAATGAAAACAACTCAATTCATTTTTGGTATCCTGGAAGAAAAAAAAAGGGGGGGGGATTCAAACAAATGATAAAAAGCTACATAGTTAGTGAAAAAATTGTAAGGGTGCAGGCGAGCTGGTGGAAGTTAACCATAGTTTTGTTTAACCCGAGACTGGGGTATTTCGGAAAAGGGACGAGAAGAAAAGAGGCCACAAGGAGGCGACGTCTCAAACACAGCTAAGGATTTTATTCCATCGTATGCATTTTTATACACACCACGTCCACACACCACGTCCCACCTACCAACCAAGTCGACCAATGACAACATAACACCCGGAATACTCTAAGCCAAACATAGGCCCAAAACATTACAAAAGAACAATCTTTCAGCCAGACAAAAGGACAAGATAAGCCTCCGAATTCACAAAGTCGACAATGAACCGTTAAAATGTTTTTTTTTCTCCAAACCCGCAAACACACGGAACCAAAGGGAAAGAGGGCATACAAGACCTAATTACACAAAGCCAAACAACAAACCATTAAACTAGCCGGTACTTAGTCACCGTAAAAAAAAAAAAAAAAAAAAAACGGCAAACGGTCATTCTAACCCGCACTACACTTTGAAGGAAAGCGGAAGAGGATAACCATGACCCAAAAAACACAAAAAGGGAGAATGCAAGAGTTCCAACCTCAACTACACACTTGCATTCTCCTTTTGTGTTTTTGGGTCATGGTTATCCTCTTCCGCTTTCCTTCAAAGTGTAGTGCGGGTTAGAATGACCGTTTGCCGTTTTGTTTTTTTTTTTTTTTTTACGGTGACTAAGTACCGGCTAGTTTAATGGTTTGTTGTTTGGCTTTGTGTAATTAGGTCTTGTATGCCCTCTTTCCCTTTGGTTCCGTGTGTTTGCGGGTTTGGGAAAAAAAAAAAAAACATTTTAACGGTTCATTGTCGACTTTGTGAATTCGGAGGCTTATCTTGTCCTTTTGTCTGGCTGAAAGATTGTTCTTTTGTAATGTTTTGGGCCTATGTTTGGCTTAGAGTATTCCGGGTGTTATGTTGTCATTGGTCGACTTGGTTGGTAGGTGGGACGTGGTGTGTGGACGTGGTGTGTATAAAAATGCATACGATGGAATAAAATCCTTAGCTGTGTTTGAGACGTCGCCTCCTTGTGGCCTCTTTTCTTCTCGTCCCTTTTCCGAAATACCCCAGTCTCGGGTTAAACAAAACTATGGCTATATAGTTACTCGTTTCACTCTATGAAAAGTCCCTATTGCCAAAAGAACGCGGAAAATACACTCTCTGTTTAGCGGTTGAAACCGCTTCGAACCGGTTCAAACCGGTTCGAACCGTTATTTTCGCTCCCAGGAACTGAACCGGAGCTCAACCGAAATCCGTAAACACGAACCGGAACCGAACCGATAAAAATTTCGGTTCGACACTCTGGTCAAACGTAGCGCTCAATCTTAAATCGCGTCTCACGCGCTCCAACCTTGACAGTGTTTTTTTAAGTCCGTCTCAGCTGAGACGCTGCATTCGAGCAGGCCGGTCCTGGGCAGCGGTCCTTCCGTGCGCTTTAGATTCTCTTCCGAGCTGCTTACAAAAAAAAAAGAAAAGGAGAACCTTTCTTCTGCGAAAGCGCACGAGAGCAGCAGGCGTCGTCATTGCGATGTCTTCGGCAACGAGAAATGATTTAGCGATGCGAGGCATCCGCCCGAAAATTCGGAAGATCCAACATAGAAATGAAAACGAATCATGGTGAACTCTATACCCCCTATTGCTGCGCTCGTGGGATACTTACCTTGTTGAGGCAGCTCCATTTTGTCAGCGCGAGTAAAACCTAGATCCACTTGTCTCGTAGTGTTTAAATTCACCTTTTATTTACATTAGAACCACTTCGAAAGTTATAACAATATACGCAGCACTTAAAGCATAGCTTGATTTGCAACACAACACTGACTTATAAAATAGTTACGGTGCCCTTTTCAGACGGACAAATTTAATTACAAGGTTGACAGAAGACATATGGTAATCAGTGAGGCTCCGCTCGAAAACCTCGGACTGGAAGTGCGCCGAGCACACCCTTTGAGGGGGTCCAACCGCTTCCTCTGTTCAGTGCCTCAACCCATCGGTTGCGACACACGACGTCTCGGGAAACTGGGAGCATATTCGGAAGCGATATATATTATTTTTGAAGTTTCATCAGCAAAGGGTGTACGCACTCACCGATGAAACGAAACACCAGTGGGCGACTTCTTCGACCGCTCGGACCGATTACTGCAATTTCCTACACTACACTATCCCATCGCGGTTAGGAAACTCCAGCAGACGATTCATCCACAATATCAAGCGCGACCGCCGCGATCGCAAACACTTTGCAAGGTGACTCTTCGATAGAGACTACACCTTCGATGTCGTTCTCCGTCGTCAGGTTTGTTGCTCAAGCGGTGCTCTGCGTTATCACGCGGATTTCACGCTTCGGTGGTTCGCAGACTCCGCATCTCGACGATCTCGGGCATCGCCGCGCGTCGCTCCTCCGTCGGCTCCGTCCGTCATGCTTAAAGTTAAACGCCAAAACAACAGGGACACGAGGATAGATGCAAACAGGACCCACTAGCCTAACTCGCCATTTGAATTGCCCCCGTCAGTCTCGACGGCTCCGTAACTCGTAAATCCCACCGAACGAGGTAGAATTTTAGAGTATATCTCCAACCGGCGCACTTCCGGGCCGACTTTTTTATAACTAGGCTTCAAAAAAATCACGTGATGCCATCCCCCTGCATTACAGGATGTCACAAACCTATACACCAGTTCAATTCTCCGCTAAATTTACCGAAGTAACTGAAGAGGTGTGTAGGTCTGTGACGTCCCGTAATGGAACACTGCGTAGTTCAGTTTCCCCGCTAAATTTAACGGTAAAACTGACGTCACATTACCTCTACACTAATTCAGTTTCCCCGCTAAATTTAGCGGGAAACCGAAATTGGTGTTTAGGTCACGTGACATAAGTTTTCCCGCTAAAACATAGTGGAGAAACTGAATTTGTTTATAGGTGACGTGACGCGAAGTCATGTGACGTCATTTTCCCAGCTAAATTTAGCGGGGAAACTGAATTGGTGTTGGGGTCACGAGGTGTCCCTTTTTCAGCTAAATTTAGTGGGGAAACTCGGCGAGGTGAAAGAGGTTATGGAGGAGGAGGAGAAGGGGAGGCGGGCGAGGAGGGAGGAGGAGGGGAGGGAAAGGGGAGAAGGAGGGTAGACGAGGAGGAGGAAGATAAGAGAAGGAGGAGGCGGGGAGGGTCCTCCGCACCCTCCCCTCCTCCTTCTGCGTACCCTCCCGTCCCAGTATATCACAAAATCAAAATACGTCAAGAGCTGCGCTCTAATTTCGCATTACAGAGATTTGTAAACGTATTTCGATTTTTTTTTCCCGGTGATTTCGATCATCGGCGACAGTAGACACCCTGCTTCCTCTCCCATTCCTGACGAACACCGCAGCAAGATCCATTTTCAGGAGCGCGAATAGGTGAGGCGTCTTCGTTCACCTCGAGACGGGTACTTCAAGTTCAGTATTCCAGAGTGTCCCGCCGTTCTCGCAGCGTGTATCCATATCGCCGCTCCCAACGCAGCGGAAACCGTACAAGTCTGTTTGCCAACAAACAGCGACTGGAAAAGTGTCCATTTATTTTTCCTTCTAGTGTGGAGCGTGTGCTATCGGGATATCACTGTCGATATGGCGGAGGAGCCTCAGGTGTATCCGGAATTGTACACACAGTCCTTGGAAAAACGTCCAAACGATGAGAGTGCTGTGTCGGTCGAGCAAACATTAGGGCCCTTTTCGGAATGCGAAAAAGGTATCTTAATCCTTCATGTTGCGGCTCTAGATGGGCTATGCCTGCTGCCCAGTTTGCGGCATCGTGCCAAACAGGTCTGTAGTACGCTATTTGTTGTGCGATTGCAATGGAGCTTTTGGACGTTGCCGCTTTTAATTTAAAAGACGACAGTCTTGTAGGGCGTTTCGTGCGGTGTTTGATCACTTCTGGAAAACCACTATGATTAGGAAACCTGTAAATGGTACTGAAGATAGCTGGGTTGGATAGAATTCACATCTTATAATGGTAAGATTTTTTGTCCTTGTAGATTAGTTCCCGGCGACCACAAGCAGGAAAGTTGTCGTAACCCTCCTACCACCTGCCTGCCATAAGTGTCGCTTTAATTCCCACCCGAATTCACTATTTCGACGACGTGACCCGAATTGCTCCTTACACCAAACTTTTATCAGACGTACGAACTCGCGAACGTAGCGCCGTCCAAAGCAACGCTCAGCACCGGGGGCGACGTAAGGCAGAAAGTATTATTCGCAGCCTAAAAATAGTCACCACAGCGCCTGTCCGAACGGTAGCTGTAGAAAAGTTGAAAAGGCATAAATGTCAGCGGCTATGTAGTCTTTCCTCCTTCCTTTGTATTTGACCTCCTCTTCCTTTCTTCCAACTTAAACTTTAAGTAAACGTACAACCAAACAGACGGGACGGAATAAAGGTGACAAACAACCGCTGAACTTACAACTGAAGTTTTAATCGTCAAGGCGCAGCCCATATACACGATCAAACAAAAGAAACACACAAAGCCAATAACACCCCACTGAAACCCGCACAATCATCGCGCATGCTGTCGTCGTGAAAGAAAATATAATTCTTTAGCCGACAGAAAGAACTGACGGGGCGCTGACACACTCTTTCCCCAAGCACGCTATTGCCTCTGCATCTATAATCTCCTATTCAAGGCATTGGCACTTCTTCCAATGAAAGAATTTTTTTTTTTAATTCCGCATCACAGCTACAGTGACGACAATGAATGCACTAGTGGCCTGATATTTCCCTGTTTACATTGTAACAATACCAAAACAATTGTTGTTGGCGCATAATGTGACCCTACTCACTGCAGGCTCGCATCTAAAGGGAGAACTTAGTGGAGCAAAAATTGAACAGCATAATTCCCGCCTCAAAGCTATATTACAATTCGCCTCTGCGTATTCGTCGGAAACCAAATTTCGTGAGACAAACAAGCGAGAAACTCCGCGAAAGCCAATACATGATGTCAAGGCGTCATTTGCTTGAGCGACTTTATTTCTACGCAAATGACGCACTTGAAAACGCTGAAAACTCTGAGTGCAAACCAACGCGCAACAATATCAGCAAAATGGGTGTTCGCAAATACGTTCGAGAGTTTCGAACGTGGTCTCAACTATGGAGCCGGCCGGAAATCGGAGCCATTTTTTTACTATTTTGCTCGTGCTCCGCGTCAACCGTTTACCTCTGCCAAAAAATAACGAACGCCTGGCCAAGAAAAAATTAGCTCGCTGAGATCGGCGTTGAACGGCCCGTGGCCCGAGCTCACCCCGAGCGCTCGACCTGCGGTGCAGCTGCAAGCGTGCAGCTCGTTTGTTCCGGAAAACCTCTGTGACATCTATTAGGTATCCGCACGCTGGTAGGATGCCCGTCCATATTAAAACTGACTGCGTGTTGCAAATAAAAGAAAGCCACAACGACACGGAGAAGAGGAAAAGAAAACAAAATACTCGTAATTCGCCCTTCTTTCGTTTGAAGCAGCGCTGCTCATTTTGCGTAAAGTAGCAATTTCTGAAAAGACGGTGAGAGTGCAGGGGAGCTGGTGGTAGCTAGAGCTACTCGATATGGCAGCGAAGCTGCCAGAGTAGCGCCACGCTTTTCCCTGTGCCGCCTCTCACCGTGATTGGTCACACGCGGTACCATAGCAACGAGCTGAGCTGGCTCGGTTTCCTTAGCAACCGAGTGACTGCCCGTCACGTGACCTCGCAAGAGCCGTGATGTCACCGGTAAGATGGCTGCGCCCAGAGCTGGTGGATACGAGTTTGTTCGGTGCGCGATAGTCGTAATGTGCCGCTGCTTGCCGACGATTTTGGACTTCTTCGTGCTCTCTGACTCAGGTATAACGTGAAGATCTGAGAGGATGAGACTTTATACCTTTTCTGTGCAAGATCGCTCTGGATATTAGCAGCTGTGCGACAGCATCAGTCATATCGCCGTAGCGGTGCTCGGATTCCCGGATGTGTTCAAGGATCGATAAGACTTCTTGCATGCAATTTTCGCATACGCCTAGCCTTGTTTGAACGCTGGAATGTCTGAGAATCGATGCGAATTGTGTGCGTCGCATGTTGGACCTTGGGGAAGTTGTTCCTGCCCCAGGTAACCGCGCAATCACAGAAACTTTAAGCGAGGAAGCGCCTGCGATCTTTAACCTTTTGTACTAATCGACGATTTTACGAATTGACAGTTTTGAAGACTTTGATAAACGTGCTTTCGTTGCAATAGATTGCACTTGATCGCAGTGTTTTTTGGTTTTTTTTTTCAAGTGACAAGCTGGCGTTTGCTCAAATGACCTATATGAAATGACCTTCTCTATAACAATGCATCAACACATACTATTAAACTTATATGCTCAGAGGTGTGTTCGTCTTTGTAATTAACAATTTACAGACAATTATTTTTTAAGAGTGTAATATTTATTTTTCGCAGCTGGGCCCGTTTTGTGCTCGTTAATGTCCGTGTGCTATGACGTTATCATCATGTGTGCATGGTTCTAAATATCCTCTTTGCAATGCCTACAAAAGCCAAAATGGCGTCAGCCGACCCCAGCTCACGCATTTGACACGAAAACTGCGTCACTCGGACGTATGCGCTCGTCAACAATCAATTCGTCGACGAATATTTAAATTCGCGTTCGTGGCCAATGAGTGCACATGAGTGCACTTGCGAATGCCAAGTTCTATGGTGTGCCTAAAAAGCACGGTGGAAGATTGGGGTCATCGTACCGGTGCCCTAGCATGTCACGACCGCGTGATTCCACTGTTCTCTTTTGAGTTGAGGATTAAAGCTAAGGAAGAAGTTAAAAAATCATTTCATGGCCCCTTTAACACGGGTATGCGTGCTACACCGGATTAAAATATTGACTTTTTGCGTGCCGGTAAACCTCCAAACGACCACTTGGCCTGCCGGCAAGAACACCTCATATCCGGCGTCCGTCTCTTTTGATGGCGTTAACGATCCTCTGTAGACCCCCGTGCTGTCCCTCTTGGTTCAACCCCGTCGACTGTTCATCGCCCAAAACGATGTTGAGACCGTCGTCGACGTCGCTTATCGCCAGTCGGTGAGCTAATCTCATCTTGAATGAATGATTGGGTCTTGAAGTATGGTGCTAAGCATACATTCTCTCACTATGGGGCAGTCGAGCAGCAGTCATGTACCGAGGCAATCGTCCTGTTGTGGCCGGCGTAATCGGATTTTACTCCATAGGAGCGATGTCCGAAAGTGCAAGGACGGTACGTTCGTCCCACGAAGTGGCCGTCATCCCGGCGTCCGCGGAAAACCACTCGCCTTGTCCGCGCACCTACGATACTTGGCAGCTCTCGTCGCCCGACACTCCCCGGGCTGCAAATCGTCTCACTTCACGGAAGAAACAGGCACCGCTCCTCCAGAGGCCCGTGCCGCACCGCCATGCAAAGCGTCTTTTAGGTCTTTTACCACCTTTCAATGAACGGATGGAGATAGCAGCTAGATAAAGGTTGCCGCCCGGCGTCGCTAGTAGTACGGTTGCCATGGCAACCTCCCAGGCCCAAAATGGAGATCACTATAGGCGCTTCTGATGTCGTGCATCTAGATAATTTTGCGTCGTGTCGCTACTCTGGCAGCTTCGCTGCCATATAGAGTAGCTCTAGTGGTAGCTAATCATGTTGTATTACACCTGACACTGCGGTGGATGAAATCGAAGAACTTTCAGTAGAAGGAACAGACACAAAGAACGTGTCTGTTCCTTCTACTGAAAGTTGTTCCGATTTCATCCACCGCCGTCTCAGGTGTAATACAACATGATCAGCAATTTCTACCCACTCCCAGGCACTAACTACCTCCTCCAGTCAAACTGCAATTTGTTTCTGAGATAGATGTCAGATGACTTGGAAACATGCGAGGAGAGTGACACAGTTCTTCGAAAAAAGCAATATAAAAAGCAATACCCGAGAAAACGGCTATAATGAATGGTGAAAGAAGGGAAGATGGCAGCTTTCATTCATATTCTGTGCTGGATAGGTAAAACTAAATTTACAAAAAAAAAACACTTTGTTTAATATTGGTTTTGTGAAAAAGCACTTATATTATGACCTATTTTTATGGCCATTAAAAACATGCTTTCTAACAATTGACTGCTGCAAAAAAAAACTTTGGTAAAGAAAATAAAATACATGAAAAATGGAGCGTTTGATATTGTGCCCCATGATATAAGATGATGAGACAAGAGCTTTTTTTCTTTTTGGCTCCAGTTAGCACAAATAATATAAGTCTCCACGATTTCACAAGTATGCCGTGTATTCGAAGACAAGTTTCTTTTTAGCAAGCCGTTTAAACAATTATAATTAAAATACGTTGATGAGTATTACGAAGTCTATTATATTAAAGAAGCCAAATTGCGCTTCGGACAGCGCTGCTCCGGCCCTCAGTCACAGCCCTTGATATAAAAGACGAAATGGCACTAACCTTCTGAGCACATACACATGCCGTTTTTACTATCCAAAGCAAAACGAAACCTAGCATTGTTAAGACGCGTGGCTGTAGCACCGCGTGACCAGTCAATGCCTAGTAGCGTATGCGGTCCTTTGTCCCGCGATATTTCCACTGCCGGACGCAGATTTTTCGCACTTTGGAACTAGTAAAATGAAATTTTCGCGCGGCTTCATTTAAGATAGCACATAGGCTGCGCGTGGTACAGTCTTAAAATGTCTATCAAAATCAATAACTCGATACCGGTGGTGCCCGAGTTTTTAAATCTTTTGCGAAACAAGCTCAAGCTTATTTTTTCAAGCCACATTTTTTCGCGTGCTTTTCATATGTGGACTACTCTCGCGTGAGCTGCGCAGCTGAAAACAAATATTAAAATAATGTTTAAAAAACTGAAAACGTTAGCTACATACGAGTAAAGCTTATTTATACAAAGCCTAGCGTATAAAAGGCAAAACATATTGGCAATTCATGAGCCTGATTGTGATTAATAAAAGCTATAACTAAAAAAAAAAAAGGGAATAAGGAAAGACCCAGCGTAATGTAGCGCTGTTTCTCCTGGCCAATCGCTTTCGAGGCAAGTGCCAAGAAGCGATCTCTTTTGTTTGCGAGGGAGAGAAGGGTGAGTAACAGACGCTTCTTTTCTCATTATTTTTGCCAGGTACTTCAAAAGAGAGCCCATTATTGGACACAGACTCTATTACAGTGATCAATACAAAAAAAAAAAAGCCAACAATGACCCGAGAAAAACGTTCTCAACTATCAAACCTTCGGAAGGAAATATCATCGCGGCAAATTTTTCTCTAGCATGGCGACCTCCATTTTTTCTCCGGAACGCAATAACGGTTAGTGATCAAGATCTTGACGGGGATGTTGTCGAAATTATCTCACGGAGGGTCCGGCCTCCCCTCCTTTTCCACTCTCTTCCGAAGGTTAATATTTCTCGGCGAACGCCGTTCGTTCAAATGTATTCTGTGCCTGATTCCCGACTCTGCCTGGTGCATCGGGAGGTCGGAACACATGTAAGAGTAGCGTCACGGATCGCAAAAGGAAAATTACATAACGGCCAGTTCACTTCCGCCGAAATATTATGACTGAAATACCGGTTTATATTTCTTATTTTTGTATTTATTTATTTACAAATACTGCAATTCCTGAAAGGGATTTTAGCAGGAGGGTACATCGGATTAACAAGATATGCAGTCATACAAAAGAGCAAACAAGTCGAAGATACAAAAGAACGAATATTTTACAGAGGGGCAAAACTAATTTAGTGGGGGTTCAAATAAGAACAATGATGGCTGCATAACAACACTTTCAGAAAGGTTATTCCAACAAGTCACCGTTCGCGGAAAGAAAAGAGTACTTTAAGCAATTAATATACGATCGAAAAGAAGGAATTGTTAGCGCATACATCCGTTGAGTAGCGTAGCCTGGCAAGAAGCTTATTAGGTGAGACAGATGCATCCTATAATGTCCATTTAATAATTAATACAAAAAATGTTAGTCGAGAATGTTGATTTCTGAGAGATAATGACTTTAAGTTAGCTCTGGTTAAAAGTTCGGTTATAAAGGTACGTCCAAAGCTATTATAAATGTAGCGAGCTGCCTTTTTGTGCACACGATCGAGCTTGTTAATGTTTAGTTTGGTGAAGAGATCCGAAATGATAGCCACGTAATCTAATGTTGGCAAGACTATAGCTTTATATGTTAGAAAACTCAAGGAAGGGGTAGAAAGTATTAGCGTTCTTCTAAGAATGATTAACTTTCGAAGTTATTCGAAAGTTATTCTTTCTTAGAGTGATGTTACGTGTAAGCGGGCCAGACGTCGGGTGATGAAAGATGTTTATTCAAGAAAGGCAGCGGCTTATATAGCCGAGGCGTGACGTGTCTTGTCACGTGTACCGGCTTGGTTCGGGACGTCACGATGACTCAGACTTGAGCCACGCTACATCTCCCTCCATCCGAATGTCTCTCGGGCAGAGGGTAGCGACGAGGTTCTTGACGTACTCTTGAACTTCTCCGAGGCTCTGGAGGTTGTTCGACGTCTTGAGCGTCGGAGGCTTCCGAGGTTCCAGGCGCCCCAGCTGTGGCAGGGGCTGCGTCGTGCGGGGCCAGAGGCTTCAGAGGTTCCGCGTCGTGCGGGGCCGCTACCTCCCGGAGGTGCTCTCGGGTGCGGCGGACTTCGCGGCCGTCTTCGGTCTGCAGGATCATCGAGCGAGGCGTGTTAGCTTGTCTCAAGACGGTAGCAGGAGCCCATGTTCGTTTGTCTTGTTCGTAGGTCGTGACCTGTTGTCCTCGTGACAACGTCGGCAGGTCCCTGGCGCCGCGGTTGTAGTACCTTCTTTGCCGTTGGCGGATCTCTTGTAGTCGATTGTGGACGTCCTTGGTCGGCACAGTCTCTGGCTCCAGGTGGCTCGTGGGCACGGGAAGCAGGGTTCGTGTCTGCCGGCCCATCAATCTCTGCGAAGGGGATTTAAGAATGTCATCCCGAGGGGTGTTCCGCCACTCCATTAGAGCCAAGTAAATGTCGGGAACTTTGAGGGAACATTTCTTAAGCAGCTTCTTTGCTTCCTGTACAGCTCTTTCTGTCATGCCGTTGGAGCGTGGGTGATACGGACTGGAGGTGACGTGGGTAATGTCTAGCTCCTCTAGGAAATCCCGGAATTCTCTGCTGGTGAATGGTGGGCCGTTGTCGGTTACCAACCTCAGGGGTAGTCCGTGAACAGAGAAGATCTCCGCGCACCACGTCTTAACCGAGTTCGCGGTGGTGCGCTGTAGTTCCCGAATGTAAAGAAAAAGGAATAGAAGTCCACGATGACGGCGAACTCTCGGCCGCCATAGGAGAAGTCTAGGCCCACGACTTCCCACGGCAGTGTAGGGACATCATGGCTCAGAAGGGGCATTTTGGCGTTTCGTGGCTTATGAGTCCGACAAACCTTGCATGCCATGCAAAACTGCTCTATATCCGCAGACATGTTTGGCCAAAACACTACAGTCCTAGCCCGGGCTTTCATCTTTTCCGCTCCCGCGTGAGCCGCATGAAGAAGACGCATGATTTCGACTTTCTTGGAGCTAGGTATGATTACCTTGTTGCTGCGAAACATCAGACCGTCTTGCGTGTGTACCTCCTCTCGGTATGCCCAGTATGGTCGAACCGCTTCTGGGACAGCTTGCTTGTTGTCTGGCCAGGTCGTTTCAGCGAAGTCACGAAGCTTGACCAGCGCAGGATCCTCGTTGGTAGCTGCTAGCAGATCTTTCAAACGTCGCTGGGAAGCTGAAACATAGTCAAGCACATTCACTTTAAACTGTTCGGCTTCTTCTGCATTTTGACTTTGCTGGGGAACCGTGACAGAGCATCCGCTAGGAATAGTTCTTTCCCCGGCTTGTATTGCAATTTGATAGGATAGCGTTGCAAGGACAATCGCATGCGTTGCAACCGCAGTGGGCACTGATGCAGCGGCTTATCGAAAATTGGGACTAGGGGACGGTGATCCGTTTCCACTGTCACACTTGCCTGGCCAAAGATGTAATCGTGAAATTTCGTGCAGCCATGCACAATCGCCAACGTCTCTTTTTCAATTTGTGCGTAGCGTTGTTGCGAGTCAGTGAGTGAGCGAGACGAAAAAGCGATAGGGTGGCCGTCTTGGATAAGCACGGCGCCAACCCCAAACTGACTGGCGTCAACCGAGAGCGTGACTGGCTTTTTGGGGTCGAAGTAGGAAAGAACCGGTGCCTTTATCAGTGCCTGTCGCAATGCTTCAAAGCTTTCTTGTTGTTTTTCCGTCCAGACCCATGCTATATCTTTACGTAGCAAGGTTCGAAGCGGCGCTGTTAAGACTGACATGTTGGGAATAAAGCGCTGCACGAAATTCATTGTGCCGAGCAAAACTTGAAGCTCCTTACAGTTTTTTGGCTCCGGCATCTGCAGGATGTCGTGCACCCGCTCTGGGTCGAGGCGCAGACCTTGCGTCGTAAAGACGTGTCCCAGGTAGCGGACTTGTTGCTGCAAAAAGATGCACTTCTTGGGGTTCAATCTGAGGTTGTGTTCTCGACACCGCGTCAAAAGCAGAGTCAGGTTATAGTCGTGTTCTTCTTTCGTTTTCCCCCACAATAGTATATCATCCATCACGACAGCAACACAAGGCAACCCTTCTAGCAGTCGGTGCATTGCGGCTTGAAAGATTTCCGGCGCCGAAGCGATCCCAAAGGGCATGCGAAGAAAGCGATAGCGCCCGTACGGTGTGCTCATCGTGCAGAGTTTAGAGCTAGCCTCCGTGAGTTTGATTTGCCAAAATCCGGACGCGGCATCCAAAGTGGAAAAGAACTTGGCCTCAGCAAGCCGCGGAGCGACATCCTCTAGCGTTGGCATGGGGTAGTTCTCGCGCAACAACGCTTTGTTAAGTTCTGTTGGATCAAGACAGATGCGTATCTTGTCCTTTTTGACAACTGTGACCATGTGGCTAGACCACTCCGTTGGCTCGGTTACCTTTGCAATGACGCCTTGCTCCTCCATGCGCTGTAGCTCCGCCTTCACCTTTTCCTGAAGAGCCACGGCTACTCTTCTAGCCGGCACGACGACACCCACGCTGCCGGGCTTCAGCTTCATTGCGTACTCGACGTCCTTCAGCTGTCCGAGTCCCTTGAAGACTTCTGCAAAGGGTTGTGCTGGCGGGTAAAGCTCTTCGAGATTGACGTTCTGCACACGGCGTATAAACCCAAGACGTTCGGCGACTATACCACTTAAAGTCACCGGCACATTGTGGTCTACTACGAAGAATGTTTCTTCGTGTGTCCTGTTGTTTGCGGAGAGCTGCAGCGTTACTTTGGCCTGTGAGGTGGTCTTGTGACCGAAGAAAGCAGTGAGCGTAGCGTTACAGGCTTGCTGGGGCTTTTCCGGGAGCCTCGTCACGTCATGCCGTGAAATAACGCAACAATTTGCGCCAGTGTCCAACTTGCAAGTCATTGGCTGACCCTCTATCTCGACGGTTGCGCTCCACCGGTCTGTCGCGATTGTGTTGATAGATAAAGCCTCCAAGAAAAAATCTTCGTCATCTTCTACGCGCAGTTCCCGAAGATTTTCTTTTCATTGTTCGCCTTCTTTTCTTTCGTTACTCGTGAAGTTTCCGACGACTTGCACGCTTGAGCAAAGTGATTCAGCCTTCCGCATTTGTTGCACCGTTATTCCTTGCGCGGGACAAGCTTGGGCACGGTGCACTGTGTAACCACACCTACTGCAGGGTTTAACGCTCGCTGCGACGGTGTTCACTGCGGTGTCGTGCGCGGCTTCTGCCGATTCACTTATTTCGCGGAACTGCTGTTTTCCTTGCTCCTGAATGCGGCACATTTCGACTGTCTTCTGATAGGTCGGGTTTTCTGCTATCAGTTTCTTCTGCAAGCCCTTATCTCTAATGCCAAGGATAATACGGCTGCGTAGCATACGCTCTTCTAGCTCTCCAAATTCGCAGTTTTTTGCTAGAATTCTGAGTTCTGTCAACCAGTCGCTGAACGACTCGCCTTCCTTCTGATCCCTTGACCCAAAGCGGAATTCCTGGAAGGTCAAATTGGTTGCCGGTCTGTAGAAGTCCTCAAATTTACGAATCAGGGTGTTAACATCATTTCTGTCCTCCTCAGTCTCAAACTTGAAGCTGTTGTATGCTTTTCGGCCTTCTTCGCCAATAGTCACCAGCAACGTTGCTGCCTGCACTTCTTTCGGTTGCTTGCTCAGTTGCGTAGCTGTAGAAAACAATGCAAACTCACTCTTCCACGTTTTCCATCCAAGCCATGTGTCGCCTGAGGTGTCCAAGGGCTTCGGTGGCGGCAGTTGTAGTTGCAGTGTTGGCGGGGTCGACATCTCGACTGTTTTTCTGGCTGGGCACCGCTGCCACCATGTAAGCGGGCCAGACGTCGGGTGATGAAAGATGTTTATTCAAGAAAGGCAGCGGCTTATATAGCCGAGGCGTGACGTGTCTTGTCACGTGTACCGGCTTGGTTCGGGACGTCACGATGACTCAGACTTGAGCCACGCTACACGACAAAGGTCACGACCTTTACAGTGGAAATCACGGTAATAGTCGTGAAGGTCACGACGTGACCTTCACGTGAAGCTGCCGAAGGAGGGGTGGAGGAGGAGAGGAGGAGAAGGGGAGGGGAGGAGGAAAGGTGGAGGAGAGGGTAGGGAACAGGAAGAGGGGATACCCTCCTCCATAAGAGCTGCGCTCTAATTCGGCATTACAGGGAGTTGTAAACGTCTCTCATTTTTTGTTGATTTTTCAAAGGCGATTGACCGTGTCCCTCACAGTCGCCTTATTAAAAAAGTTACAATCATCTACAAAATAACGAAACTGCAATCACTTGGATTTCAGAGTTCCTGAACAATAGAAAACAATCAGTTATTGTAAACGACATTAGCTGAGACCCCATAGAGGTTAAATTACGAATTCCCCAACCATCAGTTCTTGGCCCGCTTTCATTTTTAGTGCATTTGAATGACCTACCAAAATGCCTTTCATCTGAAATTCACCTATTCGTAGACGACTGTGTAGTCTACCTAGAAATATCTGATCGAGATGATTCTTTTGCTCTTCAAAAAGACTTGGACACCATACGTTCATGCTGTGAGACATGGCAGCAGCAAATAAATGTAGAAAAAAACGCACCCTTTGACATTCACTATCCGTCGTTCAACGCTTCATTACGATTACAAAATTATAGATTCAAAATAAAAAGTAAGCTCATATAAATATTTAGGAGTTCACCTAACTCCAAACCTATCCTGGAGCACCCATATAGACGACACCAGTAAGAGTGCTAATAAAATATTAGGTTTCTTAATAAGGTATTTGCTTATGACAATGGTAGAAACTAAACTTCTTGCTTACACCACTTTAGTTAAATCTAAGTTAGAATATGCATCTGTTATTTTAAGCCCGGATCAATATATTTAATTCGCAGTCTTGAATCTATACAAATCAGGGCAACTCGGTTCATTCTAAAACCATATTCACCTGTAAGTGTTACACAGCTTAAGAATTTCATCGGTTTATTGACGCTGATCAGAGGAGATACCTCTCGAGGTTTTCCCTTTTTCAGACGATTTTTCCTTGCATGTCTGAATTTCGTCAATATTAGGTCCTACCACCTGCACGCATTTTCCCCCGTCATTATCACCCTAACAAAGTTTTTACTCCTTTCGCGAAGACTAACTTGTTTAATTTTCCCCCTTTTGTTTTGGCCACGGCTGACAGGAGTGAGTTAGCAAGTAAAATAGCTCTAACTAGAAATCACGATCACTTCATGTCGCTGCTGCATAACTCACGATGACCCAGCCTCTTGTAAGCATGTTTATCGCTGACTTGACGACAGCACTCGTAATTATTTTCCACATCTTTCAATGTGTGCAGTGGTGACCATGAGTATTTAAAATGAGTTTGTCTTGTAATTATCGACTTGAAATTCTATATTTTTGAGTGTGTCTGTATGTGTGCTTTGGTGCCTGTAAATATTGATCGAGAATTTTAGTTTTCGATAATCATTTTGAAGTGATTTTTTCTGCATTTATTTTGTTAATAATTGTTGCATAATTATTCAAATGATTCTTACAGTGTCCCCTCCCCCTGCTATGTAATGCCCACTAGAGCATTTAGAGATACTTAAAGAAAAGAACTTACTGTTAGCTTACATACTCGTGCTAGTGCAAGTAACGCCAGTTCAATGCACATTGCAGAGATTGTGCAGGACGATGAGAAAAAGAGCTAGATGAGCGCTAAACAAAGAGCTGTTAATATAACAAGGACAGTCGTTAAAGCCGCTGCAGGAATCGGCGCGGTGTGTGACTGAAAGATTACTTTTTCGTAAGTATGACTTACTTTATGCCCAATTCCAGCGAAAAGAGAGAAATAGAGATTTTAATAAAGGAAGAGTATCGAAGAAATACATGAAGAAACACTGCCAAAAAATAAAAAAATAAAACTTTGAATTTGGTTTTGGGTTTGTAAACTTTCGACAATGCAACTACATGCAGAATTAAAAATAATTTTTTTGTATACCACCTAGTTATTCCCTTGGCAGCGCAAAGTGCGAGTTACTTAGAGCGAGAAAAAAATCCAAGCATAAAAGAAATGCAAAGTAAGAAACATGTCAAACCTATTTCAACAACATTTTGACATTGTTCTTTTTACTCCAGTGACTCGAAAGTAGTTTAGGTAATGCCGACACGCGAGACTAAAGAGAAACATTGTCCCCTCAATTCGCCCTATGTATCTTTAGAAAGAGTCTTATGCAAAATACCTGGGAAATGCGTTTAGTACATGAACATACCCTAAGTAAAGCAGCTCGTTATTTTAGTGAACTATATATGTTGGTTGTGATCCCGATACATGGATCCTCGCAATGCCATCGCAGCCCAATAGACGCTGAAGTTCCATTGAAACTATGACGTTACGATTATATTATCAGCCCAATTCCATCGCTTACTCTCTCTCTCTTCGTTCCCCCTTCCCCGAATTTCTCGATCGGCGGTGTTGCCTGAATTACGCGCTCCGTTATATTTTTCTTCAGATTATACTAGACCCAAGGCAGAAAAGAAGAATGTAGCGGAGCAAGCAAACAAGAAAAACACTCCTCATTCCGCGCTGTCCCCGAATTGGCTGCGGGAAGCAATAGAAAGCGTAGATGCCTCTCGCCGAAACGGCTTCATTCAGAAAGGCCGTGTTATCGAAAGCTGCAATCCGTCGATGCACGCAGGAAATCGGCCGGGCGTACGATCGCCCACACAATTGCTGGATGCGCAGTAACGACTTTTAATGTAGACACGTCGAGTACACGAAATTCACATAAAACGGTAAGGTCACATAATAACACATGTCCGTTTTGTCACCGGGTCATTTTGGAATGAGCATATGAAACTGTCGGGTATTTTGTAATATTTAGAATTTCGAGCGAATATTATATGGCGTTTTATTAAAAGTGTTTGAATACCCAGTGAAAACTCGCCCAACATTCTGTACTTAAAATAATAAGAAACAAAAATAGATATACCGTATTTGCTTGAGTAATCGCCGACCTCCTTATGAACAAGGCCTAATTACATCTACTTTCCTGCAGTGTACACATCCAGTCAATCATAGCGTTCTGCATAAAAAAACGCAGCGAATAACAAGGTCGAGGACACGATTGTCTATAGAAAAATGCGATCTGAGGAGACAGCAATTTTGCGTGAAGACGTTATCTCTTTCCCGTAAATTGCTGCCACTTTTGTACAGTTTGTAGGGATTCGATATTTCCGTGCTCCCCGGGAAAGCAGACTCACAGGCCTTGTTCATTACAAGTGCTGGCAGTACTCGAACAGTCAAGGTAATCACTGCAGAGCTAATAAATCGATGTAATAAACATTTGGATTGGGCTAGCTGGTTGATCATGATCTGTAAAACATAATAGCCCCCCCTCAAAAAAAAAAAAAAAACGTACGAGGAAGAATCACATACAACAGCGCCAGACCGTGTTGTATCTGTTTTTTTCCGGATCCGTTTCTTTTTTTCGCTTCTAAGTCTTACAGCTTCTAAGACGCAGGGTGTGGCGAGTTCCGACTTCCGAGCATCTCATTAGCGCTTCTCAGCCAATCAGGTTGCAGCATTAGCCGTTCAGAACGCGGAAGAACTAATCTCGGGGCATGATGCGAGAATAAAATGAGCTTCTTGAGCTGTCAGTAGCTTTCGTAACACCTGTATTGTTTTGTTGACTTCTGACCTCGTTGACGGAATTTTAATACGTGAGATTGTCTAATAGTATACCACCGTTTTTTGTTAGATCCAGCAGCACGGTTATTGGACACCTTGAATTGTCGTCTTCATAAAAACACAACAATAAGAAAACATGAATTTTGGCACAAGTGTATAATATTTTGCTGTTTTGCGTGTGACTTCTTGAAAGGTTCATAATGCGAGACATTTCAAGAAAAATTCTATCCATAGCAATTGAGGGCGTGCAGAAATAAACTTGTCATTTTAGTTAACCTGACGAGATGAGACGATTAATATTTCTTGAAGATTATTGATGCTTGAGGGACTTCACTCATTACTCGTTGAGTGCGAACATCGTTTGGAACATTACCAGTTTTAATGATGCGCCATTTGTTGCGCAAACAATGAGAACCACCCCAGCGAGAAATTTAATGTTCCTGGGATTGAGAAGTGAATGCGACAAATTCTTTATCATACCTAGTGTTTGAAGGAAAAATAAAACAGCGCCATAAAAAGTAAAACACCGCTCTGTTTGTGCACTTCGTCTTCTTGTCCTCCGTTTTCTGTCGCTGTTTTACTTTAAACGTTCTACCATTATATAATTCCTTTCTTCTACAATAAAATTTCTATTGTGCTCGCCATAAAAAACAGTGTTTTGTTCGTATATTTTATCTTATTGTGCTCCGTTTTTTGTGCCGCTGTTTTACTTTTTCTTCAAACATGTACCACCAACTCGGCCAACTTTCTACCATATTATCATCCCTAATGTTTTCCTCCAAAGCTGATGGTAAGTTTCAGGTACCAGCGTTTGTACAATGTAATGTAGTTTACCCTATACAGCTTGACAAAATAATGTAATATATTTTTTGTCAATCAATTATTCATCTACGTTCAGGCTGTATATATAAGAAAAAAGTACATTAAACGCAAAATAAACAAGTCATTAACGGCGCCATGCATGCATTGCAGGTAACGTGAATTTACTAAAGTATTCGTTGGAACACGAGAAAACAAACTGGCGAATGGATTCAGACAAAAAGTCACAAATAGGTCATGAAACGTGACAAAAAGGGCTGGTCGTTCAGTATAATATTACATAATGCGAGTTTAACAAACCGTACACGTTTTAAGGCATTCACCGCTGACTCTTTTAACGCTCTCTTAACAGTAGTACACGTTATATCACTAGGTCGAGGGGAAAGAATCGAATAAATAATGTCACATGCAGTCTAAAGTAAAACCGCAACAGGTTTAGGAGCGAGGCTAGAGGCATCTTGTGCTCTGAGCG
>JAZHYW010023291.1:0-12437 GCA_037355805.1 Ixodes ricinus | reverse complement strand
TACACATGTATTGTCGTCTACCTTTATCCAGGTTGAAAAGCTTGTGCTGGGACGGGGCTAACAGACTACACACATCCATCAAATCATTTAAAATCGGGATCTCATTTTCTTTTCTTCTGTTGACCCTCTATAAGTTTATTCTGACAAATGTTACCGAAACCTTAACTGCCCACTTCTGAAATTTCGAAAGATCACAAAAGGTTAGTGTAAATTCAAGCATGGGGTGGGGACATCTCATATAGAGGCACTAACGACAACAAGTGTAAAGTTAACAGTTGGTTATTTATTTTCCAGATATGTCGCACAATTTTATATCTGACTTTTCCCTCTAAGGAAAAGGAAGCCTTGAATTTAAACAACTAATTTTAAAACAAGTTTTAAATGAATAGCCATACAGGAAATTTTATATATAGCACTGTACTGCCCTATGAAAAATGAGCAGGCTATGAACAAAATGAACCAAAGCATTTCACTTACACGGGAATATTGAACACTGGTGGCGTCTTTTGACTGAAGTAATATGCAAAGTATGAACAGGAGCGATAAAGAAACACAACATTTAATGCCGGTCATCTCCACTTTCAGGAAAGTATCTCAACATAAGATTAATTTGACATTTCGTAGTAAGGGTGCTGAATTCCAGACATGGTGACACAAACCGTTTTGATAAAAACGTAAAACAAATGTAAGTACTCCATACAGGTGCCTAATAGTTTGATGACTAGGAAACAACACATAGGACTAGAGAAATGTGATGAATATAAACGAATAAAGCTGGTCATGAATTGAAGCATACTTAGGTATGTGAGCCACACAACTTGCAGCTGCCATCTCAAGAAAAACAAACAAAGCCTTTAGTGATTTCGAAAATCGAAACAATCCTGGCAGGAGTTTCACCAGACTTTGGCGATCGCACTATGTGATCAGCGATCAGGCTGCAGGTGTTTTCTTGATTGTATTAATCACCTTGATTGCAACTGGCCGTAGCTGCGAGTAGATTAGAATAAGACAAAGCCTCTCAAGAAGGCAGCTCGTATTGTATGTCTTCTGGCCATGGGCGAAGCCGAAAAGCCAGTAGGCCGCCATGACCACAGTCAAGCCATCCTCCGCATCTTGCACTTCGAAAAGCCAAACTGTATCAACGTGTATGTTCATGCTCTTCACTGCCTCCACATCGTACCCTGAGAAGGCAATGCAGGGTGTCGTCGGGATGGTTCCCTCCTGCATATAAAAGCAGAATTGATTTAGTCAGAGAACAATAAAGGCCGCACTGATGAGTATGATTTTAAGCATGAAATGCTTTTAGCTCCCGGCCACCAAACCGATGACGTATCTTTTCGGAACTAACGCCAAAAATCACTTCAAAACATCCCAGGTTTCGAAGTTGACTTTGGCGTTGGTTTTCTTATTTGAAACCGACATTGAAACCTACTGGGTCTCGAAGTCAGTTTTGGATCAGAAAGGTGTGCACTAGCAGGGTTCAAAATTTGCTGTCAAAATTTTGTTTCCTTGAGACAAGGAAACAAAAAGGAACATACACACCACCGTCTCAAAACCAGCACAGCATACAGCTGTCATTTACTTCCACAAGTCTTCTTCCTTGTCATCCTACACGCTACACACGCTATGGAACCTATTCCTATACACGCTATGAAACCTATTAAACTTCCGAACTACAACTTTAAAAAATTATCCAACATTCAAATTACTTTTTTTTATGACATCTCACCACCGAATTTGAAACCAAGAGCGCATCATTCGTTTCAACCGTTTGAAGCAATCGCCTGACGAGGAGCCCGTTGTCGTCATGCTTCGACGGCGCACTTTAGTTCACCTTTCTGCCGCCGTCTTGGGGGGTCTCAGGCATCGTTCCCGGCGCAAATATTACCACAACTGTTTAATTGATTGGTGCGGCACACAAACTTCTGTTCGGGCTGTAACTTGGTCAACAGTGTCTGAGACGAGCCCGACGCCCATTTCAGTCGTCAAATAAAATTTCGAAATTGCCTTCATGGTCTCTTAAGAGTTTCAATGCAGGCGTCTGGAATTCGCAAAATTTAGTGGCCGCGATTATGTCCTCTGTGACCGATTTGCGAAAATAAATGGTTTTACAGTAATGATTCAGATTGTGATTTCTTGGGAATTAACCAGTGCTGTTAATAACATGCTCTGTATTGTCCGCTCCACTGGTGTTTTTTCTGCCGTCATTGCATCCACGCAGCTTGAAAGTGCCCTGCTTTATGCGACTTGTGGCATGCACACACCGTGGCGCTCCACTTCATAGCGTAGCGTGCGGTGGTGGCAAAAGCCTCTGCCAAAAACATGCTAAGCTACTCCCTGCACAGCATTTGTGGCGGCAGAAAAGATACAAGGCTATTATCTTGTTCCCGAGAGTATAGTATGTTGCAGGTTAAGACGGTACGGTGAGGGGAAGAAGCTCCGCCTACACTCTTTCCACTTTAGCAGAAAGGATGCTATAGAGAAAAGAAGGAAACCGCCAATCGTGGCAAGCAAACCCTTTTTGGACTGGCGGAAGTGATGGGAGACGCCAGGCAGCGTAAAAAAGGGGAGGGGGGGGGTGGACTGCAAACGTGTTTACCAAGAATAAAAAGGGGGAAGAGTGAAAAGAGGTATTCTTCTGTAGATTCCTTTTGCTCCCCGAGCTGTGAATGCGTCATGGCCGGACTGGGCTCAACTCAATGCCCCAAATCATATTAAAAAAAAAAAATTATTGCCGGCAGAGTTTTGCGGACTTCTAAAATGCCTTTACGGACAGGTTCCACAGACCCTCATTCCAGAACCGTTGGCCTAGATTGCGGGCATGGGCATCTGCAGTACGTTTTGCAGGAAAAGGAGGGGGGGGGGGCAAACCTCATTTTCTTTCAAAGTTATAGGGCTGAAAGCTACACCCCCCACAATGATTCCCCCCCTCCCTTGCGCCACTTTGCTGACGCCCATGATTGTGGGCACCTCATCACTAACAAAATGTTTCCTAGGACCCATGTGTAGAAAGTAGGAGCTACCATTCAAGCACCTGTCATGACTACAGTGCAGACATATCACAATAGCAGGGAAGAACAATAAATAATAATGGACAGTCTGGCCGGAAACAATGGTACAGTTTCAGACTCACTGCTCAGCTTGCCAGCTGAGCCAGGCTAGAAAAACGAAATTGGCAAAGTGAATGAGTTGCGAGTATAAAAATGCAACAACAAAACCCTACTGGAGTTCTTAGAAAATGTTGGGGGCTTCTTGTCAATGGAAAAGGCACTCAGCAATTAAATCCAATTCTTGGAGCTTACGCTTCATGAGCTTGCAGTTGGCACCTTCCACTGAGATCACGGTGATGTGCTCCAGCAGCTCCTTGTTGCATCTCAAAATCTTCCTGGAGGCAAGGCTGATGATGGATGCCACTCCTTCCGGCACTACCTTCATTAGCTCGATCTTTGTCTGGCGCTTTTAGTCTTTTCGAAACTGAAAGTAGAGCATGCATACATACTTGCATGAATGTCACAGAAGTGAAACATGACAGAACCAAATTTCCAAGAACACTTCTCCTAATTCCAGCCCACAATAAATAATTTCAAAAATTAATTTCATCTTTCTATTTTAAATCTATATATATTAGCAAATATCTAGGCACTTTCACAGACACAGAGAACTAGCGCCAAAAGAGAAAGAATAAAATGTTTACTAGAATGGAAAGTTGGGCGAGTTGGTATGAATCCATTTTAAAAAAACAGCGCGAATAACACACGGACAAGAAGAGAAGAGAACACACAGGACGAGGCGCCTCGTCCTGTGTGTTCTCTTCTTGTCCGTGTGTTATTCGCGCTGTTTTTTTTTTTTTTATAATAAAATGTTGGGGCCCGATTTTGGTCATCATTGAGATCGCGATCAAGATCTCACCAGGTCCGCACTGTGATTGGACACGATGCCACAGACAAGCGCTCTCGACCAATGAGAATTCTTTTCGCTGTCGACGAAGCAATTTTTTGGTGAGAACCTGTCACTTTCTTTCGGATAGTGAGATCGATATCGCGGCAAGGTGGGTGCTTGTCCCAAGCTCTTGTTTTAGCACCAGTGGGTGTCAAGTTACACACGGCCAGAAAACAAATCAGCATAGCCAAACGAAGCACAGGACGACAATTGCGTCCGTAAAATAGCCGATGTTCTATATTTCAATTAGTTTTTGATCTCACTCTGCACGGCACACAATTCGTAGCAGACGATTGTCCCTTTTTGGCTCTGTTCGCAGATGACTTGCCAGTCTGTTCCTAGTTTTGTTTCTGTCAGAGAATGATACCTAGTAGCAAACAAACTCATTATTATTCCCTCATGTTAGCAGACGATGCGTCTGGTAGCGGTATTTCAGCTTCCTCAGTGCAAGCCGGTTGAGATCTCGATGACCAAAATCGGGCTCCCGGTGAGATGAAATGGCAAATTGAGAATAATTTCATGGCCACGGGCCAAAGAAATACTAGGTGCATTGTATGGTGAGAGTATTAGCACCGAGAAGTTTGGGTGGTGACCCCTTACAGCGAGCCGGGGTGACGTCACGCTGAGGACAAAATTTATCCCCTCACTCGCCCTGAGGAGGCTGAGACGGCGTTAGCTGTCGGCATACTAGTTTCTGTTTTCGTTTTTTTTGTGCGCGTTTTACGTAGGAAATGTGAATTATTATATGCAGCCTTATTGAGGTATGGTCTGTAGCTGCAAGCGAAACTTTAACCAACATTCCAAGCATGGTTTCCAAAGCAGACAGTGCATGAATCACAGCTGGTATATGAAAAGGAAGAAATGTCACCGCACTTGCAGGAGCATCGCAATATATTTACATCTCACACAATCAACGCTGCTGATGATTTGAATAAATTAAGAGGTTTTTTCATCTTTGTTTCTAAACAAAAACGTCTCAGCAAAAAAGCTGCACTCTGCTCGAGCAACATGTTAAATATATTCTGGGCCATGGAGAGAAAATCAAAGTGAGACCGCCCAAAGGCCTTTGACCTAAATGCCATTTGTATGCCTGCAGAGCGGGGTGTGATGTTCTCCTAACTCATGAACCTGCAAAGAACAGAATTTCAGTGTCTGAAACACTTACACCGCCGCTTCCACAACCCCTAGCACAATCGCCTTATATCGTGTGGAGGGGGCGGGGAGGTTCATCGACGGAATTGCCTCCACCGATAGCTTTCGATACTTATAACCTAATTATAAAGGTAGACGTGACAAACACGGTTGGAAAAGGTATGAAAATTCTGTCGGTATAAATCTCACCCAGCGCCTTGTACACTGGGTAAACGAAGCCCCGCTTCTCAACGTGCTTACAGCACACAACGGCCGATGTTGACGGTGCCTTTCCCATCCTTAGTCTGACTGTCCATGCTTTCTTTAATCTCAATGTCTTCGGGTGGTAAAATATGATACCGGCTTCTCTTTGGAAATTGCATTGCAGCGCTGAACACTAGGTCAGCATGATCACAAACCTACGATCGTGAGGAAACGGGCGCAGGGAAGCGAGCCAGATGCCAGAACGCGAAGCGGAGTCCGTCGCCAGACGTCACGGTACACCTCACCCAATCAAGACATGGCGACCGCAGCGACGCTTGTGTTCGCTCTCAAGGCTAATAGTACGCCATGCAAGCAATACCATTGATCTCTATGACAATTTGCTGGATCGCGCGTCTCCGCTTGGTCGTTGCAGCTCAAGTGCGGCCACCGGACGGCCACCTTGGGACACAGAATATCAGTCAACCTTTTGGAGCGTTGCGGAGGCTGGGCGGCAGCGAGCTGAAGACATGTTTTCTGCTCGTTCGTTGTCATTTACCGAAGAAGTTTGTTAGCACCCCGAACGGTGAGAATTGCGTTTGAGAACACGTGGAAATTTTTACGAAAGCGCAGCACCGCAAGAAAAAGGAGCAACTCGTCGAACGCAAGTCTTGCCGGTCTGGCGGCATGATGAAAGCTTCCTTGGCATGCCAAAGTGCTGCGTCTCTGTCTTCGCACGCTTGAATACCGATCAAGAATCAACGCTGTGTGGATTTGTTTCGTGAATCCAGCGTGCCTGAAGATGCATGTGCCTCTGGAGCAGCATTTTACTTTACTCTTACGACTGTATTTATAACTTGCGGCACTTGCGGTCCAGAAACGAGCATGACCCAGTGGCGACAAAGGAGGGGTAGGAGGCTATGGCGACGGCGACAGATTGCACACAACCATATGTTCAAGCCGTGTTTGAAAAACTTTCGATCTCGCCGCTTCATACTTTTGCCTTCGAAAACCTACCTTCCTCCACAGCATTGCTCTATTTGTGCTTTAATGTGATCCGTTTGAGTAGATTTGGAACATAGCCATGGTTAATACATAATAGCAACCACCGATTTCGTTTCCTATTGATAGCAACTCGCTGGAACAGCTGGGTGATCGAGAAGACGTCTACGTGTGACATACCTTCAAAGCTCTGCCATGGCATCGATTCTTGATAAGTATCCAAGCGTGAAAAGGCACAGAGACGCAGCAGTTTGGCAGGCCAAGGAAGCTTTGATCACGCCGCAAGACCGGCGAGACTTGCGTTCGACGAGTTGTGCCTTTTTCCTGCAGTGCTGCGCTTTTTGCAAGAAATTTCATGTGTTTTCAAAGGCAATTCTCATTGTTTACACAGCGCGAGAGTTTGGCACTCCTTTCACTAAACAGACAGGAGCGCCGCCGGAGACTGACACTCAAGCGCGCTCTTCATGCACCGAGCATTTCTCGGAGCACGAGTGACTTCTTCGCGCTCTGTGATGTCACGTCCACAAACAAGATGGCTGTGCTATTGTTGAGATTGTTGAAACGAAAGGCATAGCCGGACAGCTGCTCCTTTTCAGTCGATTAGTGCTTAATCCAGCAGGTAAAAACAATTTGATTTGAAAGCCAAGACAGTAATTAGCATTCCGGAAGAAGTTTGTTCGTGCATCTCGCCTGAAAACGAATTCATCCATCAAACGGTAGCGTGCCGATAGCACAGCGACAGAAAAGTTGTTGAGATGAGGACATATTCGGACTGCGGCCCGTTTTATAATGCTCAGCCCAGCGAATAAAATACTTCGATGGGAAAGCCGAAACATCAGTTAGCGTTGAGGAAAAGATTTGTTCATGCGTCTTGCCTGAAAACGAAGTGATCTATCGAACGAGCGTGCTGATAGCTCGGCGACAGAAAAGTTGCCGAGAAGACAGTGGGACTGCTGCCCTTTTAAACTGCTTAGTCCAGCTGCAGCGAATAAAGATACTTAGATTGGAAAGTTGAAGCATCAGTTAGCATTGCGGGAAAGGTTTGTTCATGCATCTCGCCTGAAAACGAATTCATCTATCGAACGGTAGGTTGCCGACAGCACAGCGACAGAAAAGTTGTTGAGATCAGAAGACAGTCGGACCGCGGCCCTTTCTAGGATGCTTTGCCGAGAGAATCAAGATACTTCGAATGGAAAGCCGAAACATCATGTTCATGTCTCGCCTGAAACGAATTGACGTGCTATCTATTGAATTGTGTTCTGGTATCGGCATAGCACATCGACAGCTTCCGTCCAATTCCGTCTCACTGCAATACGGAACCACGAAATATCTGGCAAGTTTGAGGGTTTCGTGCGTCGACAAGCGAGTTCAAGAATGTTGTCTTTAATTTAAATATAAACAGCATGCATGGTCAATAAATAGATCGGCCAAGGTAATTTTCCCCGTATATGCTCGAAGCGAGTCTCCAAATCTCTCAGGAATATTTAAACGTTCGTAGGAACTTCATAACGTCGCCGTCTCTTTTACTTTATACCCTGCCGCTCTACACTGGCCTTAATTAATTTAGCACCGAAATAATTTTGGCTTCTGCCACTCGTATCCACGGGATGCCAGGTTCGTCATAACCGTGCGGTCGGAAGGAGCTCGTGCGGCTTGTCGATAGTTTCGGTGTGTCGCGCTCCTGTACGCCATGCGCCGTTTAGTTGCTGTGCCTGGAGTTTGAAACTCGGAGTAGGAGTAAAGGAGCATGGACTTAACGCGCCCAATGACGACAAACGACCAGAAAACGTGTCTTCAGCACGCTGCCGCCCAGCCTCTGTAACGCTCCAAAAGGTTGATTTTCCGTGTCCCAAGATGGCCGTCCGGTAGCCGCAATCACGGAGCGGGGAAGCGCAATATAGCAATTGTCGTAGAGATCAGTAAAAAAATATGGAATGCATACCCTCCTAGCATCCATCAGGTAGGGATAAGCATTCTGTGCAGTCTATATGCCCATCAATGTCAACGCATGTAGCCGTTTGCAGGCAGTCGCATCCATTCGAAGATCAATCTGGCCTTTGTCAGGCACCAGCTTTCGCTCTCATCACACAGCCACTGTTGGTGGGCTTCAAGGCTGCTCGCATCTTCATCCTCCACAGGCGGGGCGGGGCGACCCCGGTCTGTAAACGTAGAATATGAATATGGCAGGTATTATTTGATAACACTTTTTATGTTTTGGCCATGTAAAGAAAATCTGCATTCCATTTTCTAACACATCAGTTATGAAATAACAAGGTCAGGTGGAACAGCCCGAGTTCACTGAATGAAAGACAGAGGGCTTAGCCTGAACCAATATCCTAGCAGCCTTCGATACTGGTGTGGAGGGAGAGAAGGCTGAACCTTTAAAGATGTCTTCAAATGATTCTACAATTGCTCAACTCCAACGTCTCGGGCTGCTGCACTTGAACGTTCTGAACTTTTTCCAGCATACATTTGCGCTGTCGCTAACTGTGTTCCATTAGCCAATTTTTCACACGCCCCTTCTCCTTCAATCAAAACAGCACGAGAGCCCGCCGTGAACAGACTTGGCATCATCGTGTGTCATATATCCCCGATGATTGCCTTCCCCACTAAGATGCATTAAAGCCAAGGCTGGAGCACGAGCTCCTAGCATCGCTAGATGGTCGCACTGCACGAACCCTCGTGCAGCTTGAGTATCTACTAGTACTGGTAAAAGCGAGCGAGTTGAAAATGAATACTTAAAATCGAAATAATAAAACGCGAAGGACAAGCACAGGACAACCACGTAAAGCCTGGTTCAAACAGTTGCGTTTGACTGCGTTTGACGGCGTTGCGGCTGCGAGAAATTAGGGCATCCCTGCTGCTTATATCGCGTGCCAAGATGATTACTTGAATTGGAATCCACGCTTCATACGAAGCACAGATGTGCCGGTAACTCGCTTTCGGTTCTCGACGCAACGCAGTCAAACGCACTCAAACGCAAGTGTCTGAACCGACCTTTACGGTACAGGCTCACAGTGAAGCTGTGAGCCCGAACCGTCTCGCACGTCTAGCCTTCGCTTTAGTACATCTCAAGATGAGACGGAATATATCATAATAGAACCGATGTGGTCTCACCATTTTGAGCAGAAGTGCGTGAGTAACCGATGCTATTTTCGTGGTCGCTTGCACGTAAACAACCAAGGAGCTTGTACACAACGCAGGCATTCATCTGGCTTGAAAACAACTTGAGCGTTGGCTTGGCTTGGATGTCAGCTGCCCATTGTGCTTACTTGAACTTCACGAAATTCGCTAAATTGAGCGGACTGCTTCTTGACTTCTGCTGTCGGCGCGTATGTCTGCAATTTGGTGGTTTCCGAGTTTGACGACTCCGAAATCATGGGTGTACCACCGCAACACCCTCTTAACACGATTTCGGTAGCCGCAGGATGTAAAAAGGATGTACGAAGGGTGTAGGCCTTTCCGTACACCCTTGAATATTCAAAAATCATGTAAAAATGGTGTAGGAAGGGTGTGAGCTCGGAAAAACACCCTTTTAACACGAACATGGGTGTTGACATTTTTAGTGTGTGCAGCGATATTGTAATGGTGGTTTAGCAGAACTCTGGTGTGGACAGACATTTGAGACAATTTGTATGGATTTCTTTAAATGAATGCGCGGTGTAATACATCAGATGCCGAAAGCGGCGGCGCAATTGCCTCTCTGGTTTGATAATATTGAAATCATGTTTAAAGTTTACCGTGTTTCAGAAACACTAGAGTGCAGCTAAGTCTTGCAGTTTTTGTCGCGCGATTGCACAGTAGGAGGCCGCGAGGCTCATGACGCGGGGCCAGCGTTCATTCAGCGAGCTGAAGAGGCGCGTTTGAGTCCCCGGGTTTGTCTCCTAACCGTCTTCGCGACCTGTTCGGAGAAGCGGACAAACTTCTAGACGAAACGTGGAGGTCCGCGTTTGTTCGGGCAAGGACGCTTTTCGACGCCTACCAGCAGGAATGCGAGATCGTTCGAGGAGCTCAAGAGCTTCTAATGGCTGATCGCATTAATACGATGGTGACCGCAGAGGCAGCAAGGCATGGGGTTCTGACGGATGTGGCCGTTGGATGCAAGCTGAAGGAGCTTTCCAGGTGCCTTGAACACTTCGAAGAAACCGGAGAGGACTTTGTCCTAAAGCCCGAACATGTTTCTGAAGGGCCCAAGGTGACAAAAAGAAAACTGGAGGGAAGAGAATTAGAGATAAGAAGCGGCGGAAGTGTTCCGTCTGTAAGGCGGTTGGGTACCTCATCAGCGAGTGTCCAGTGTGGACCCCAGGAGGGAAGCCAAGACCCCGGACGTTCCTGAGACAAGCGAGGTCGGTAACGTCACTAGACGAAGCACCGATCCCGAGGACAAGGCATCTCGGAAGACAAGGCTGCAGGCAGGGGCCGGCACGGGTGCATCGGCAGCTGGGAGCAGTCCTTTATCAAAGAGGTGGTCGCTGGTTCGGAGATCGGGGAGCGAAGGGGCTTTGGCTTGTTTGGGGGACCTTTGTGTGAACTGACGATGGCTATACAAAAGCGGTCGCATCTACGCCTGCTTGATAGTGTACGTTGGAGGGTGCGCTGAGGCACAGCAGTTGCTGTCTGCTTCACTTGTTTTTCTTGTATGCGCTGTAACGGCACTGCATTGATTCCGGCGAGTTTTCGTGCCCGTGTGCATATGTAAAGGTGATATGCGCGAATTGTGTTTTCTCTCTACTTGATTTATACCGTTTTTGCTGATTAGCACCATTTTTGCTGCTAGGGCAGCGGTTGGCCTCAATCAGTCCTTTTTGTCGTGCTTTCGGTAGTTTTGGTAATTGCCGATCGTAATATTTATTGCTGTCTGCTTGTAGTAGCATGCATCGTTTCGGCGGAGTTATTTATTGCTGTGTTTCATTGTGCGAGAACTTTTGTACTTAGTGGAGACTTGTGATCAAACTTTGAAAGATTACTTTGGTTTAGGTATGCGAAGGCAAGCTCATTATTTCCTGAGCTTTTGCTGTGTGCAGCTTCATACTTGCGCTTCGTCTTTTTTAAGCCCTTCTGATCCTTTTTGATGTTGAATAGTGTTTAGAGCATCATAACCCTAAAATATTATTACTGGAAAGGTGTAAGGATCAGAGCATGTGTTTTCCTTAAATAACTTTTTGTTTATCTTTTCCGCACCTGCCGGCATTGCCGAGAAGGTTACCTCTTCGAGAGAGAGGGGGGGGGGGGGGGGGGGGGGCGGGGGGCCGACGGTGCGCGCGAGCGAGCAGAGGGTGGCCCCTGCGCAAGCGCGCGCGGCGCCACCGCGCGAGGGAGTGTGACCCGCTTTGGGGGCGGAGGCGGATCCCTGGAGGAGCGGGGGTCGGGGAGAGTTTTGGGCGGGACAAGTCCCGAAGTCGGTCTCGGAAGTGTGTCGTCCATGACGGCCCTTTGTTAATAAATGTATAGTTAAAAAGCATTAAATCGTTGTCCCTGCCACTTGCCTCGCCATCGAAATCACCAGCCGCCTATCGGGGAGAGGATCCTCGACAATTGAGGTCTCTCTCACCAAAACAAGAACTTTCAACCACCCCCCCCCCCAATAAAGAGGAACGCTATTCAAATTGCGATTGAAAATTACGATTTCTATGGGAAAACCCAACGAGAGCCCGATTCGTCGTTCCGAAGATTATAGGCTGGGCCACTCTGGGAAAAAGTAAGTGGTGATCAAGAATGCGGATACTATGGAAGTGCTATATGCCTGCTGAGCGATTGGTACCAGTTGAAAAAATAAATATTGTGTGCGTACTCCAACACACCGAAGTGATTGAGTGGTGCTAAAAGTATTTTATGCATGCTGATTTACTATGGTTTTTCCTAAAAAGTGTGGAGACTCCGAAGTTGTTTAAGTATGAGAGAAAAAAATGAATAGCGCGTGCAATAAAAAACATCTAAGTGGCGCAGTGGGACTCTTTCGTAGCAAGAATCATGCTCATCTCAAGAGCGGCGATAACGGCCCTTTGCGGGCCGCGGATCTACATTTTTCTGGTGATGCATTCACTGCCGTCGAGTACAAGATTGTGCTACCGCCCTCCCCAACCGGGACGACGTGTATGACCCAATACTTCTGCACTGTGACCTAAAGAGCCGGCTGTAGAAAATTGATGTTTCCGGAATGGACC
>JAZHYW010023290.1:0-45873 GCA_037355805.1 Ixodes ricinus | reverse complement strand
TTTCCTAACAGCAGAGGCTGTACGAGGGGTGATCAAAAAGTTCCGGGACTGATTTTGTTGCGTAAAGTGTAAGAGCAGTACAGTGATGCGAGCGCAGCAGTAAAAAAAAGAGACCTTCGTTTCTCATTATACTAAAGGGCGTCGCTCTGTGAACATTTGGAGCTGCGCTACACTAGTTTGTTCGACCACATGCACGAGCGTGATGGCGATCTTTCCATAGACTGCAAACCAAAGCAGAGAACAAACATCGATTTTACGTCAAACTCGGCAAATCTAAAACAGAGACCTCTGAAATGATTTAGAAGACTTAAGTCAAAAGTAGTGAGGTGTGCGAGGTGTTCTGAGTGGCACTCGCGCCTCAAGAATGGCAGAACGTCACTGAAGTCAAGGAGAGGGCGGAAAAGTCGCCCTACCGCTCTTCCGTCTTCCAGCGATGTTCTGCCGTTCCTGAAGCGCGAGTGCCACTTGAACACCTCACACCCTTCGCTGCTTTTTGACATAAGCCTTCTAAATCATTTCACAGGTCTCTGTTTTATGTTTGTCGAGTTTGACGTAAATTTGATGTTCGCTCTCGTTCTGGTTTGTAGTCTCATGGTAAAATCGCCATTGAGCCCATGCACGTGGTCACGAAAACTCGTGAAGCGCAGCTCCAAATGTTCACAGAGCGACGTCCTTTGGCATAACGAAACACGAAGGACCCTTCATTCGACTGCTGCGGCGCATCACTGTGCTGCCCTCTCTTTTTACGCTACAAAATCAGTCCCGTAACTTTCTGATCACCTCGAATATTCAAGTGTTTTGTTTGTTTAGTTCTTTATTGAGCGTATTAATCGATGGGCTGTATCTGCTAGAATGCCAAAGTTTCGGCGCTGCAGGCTTCCTTTTTAAATAAAAAAAGGATTAGACTGCATCCGTGTCGGAAATAAAGCTGTTCACACGACGACTCTTTGTAAGAACAAGCTCCCATAGCCCGACTTAACATACTCACTCGAACTATAACTTCCTTCAAAACCCAAAAGACGGAAGCATATAACTCTTTTATTCAGGACCTTTACCATTGAACTAACAGTAAAACCGACGAGTCGAATGTCTTTGAACACATCTAAAGAGTCAGCTGTTCGTCAAGGTTAACACTTCTGTCGTGTGCGCCAGCAGAACGATTGTTCAGTATGGTTCACTTTGAGGCGCAGCAGGCTTTTGCGGAGCAAACGGGAAGATACACGTTCTTGTACATATACTGTAAATAAAATTAAGCACGAATTACTGCCTCAATGTATAAAAGTAATGTAAAAATTTCAATAATTTTGGAAAGTAATTGTAATGTAATGTCATAACTTTTAGTCTGCGGTAGTTCGTAATGTAATTAATTACCTTTACGCAGTTTTCACAAAAGCAATGAATAATGTAATCAAATTAGATTTTGAAAGTAATTTTGTCATCTCTGAGGTGTTGTAGGGACCATAGTTCACGCGATGGACATAATGAGAAAGAAGAGAAACAAGTCTAGGAGTTGCTACAAGTTGAAACCAAAACGAATTTGAGTCTGGTGTTATGTAATAATCTTAACAATAATAATAATATTTTATTTGAACACGCATTTAACAAGGCAGATACACGGGCCTGTCAAAGCCAGAAGAGGCTTGTAGGACAGCACCCTACAGTTCATGCTTGAAAGAGTCCTTAGAAACAAGAAGTTCACATCTCAAACTCAACTACAGATGCAGAACAATGTAGGTGATGATGGTATATTCCAACATATGCACAAAGAAATATACAGTCACAACTCTCTCTAATACCTTGAAGTGATTTTTAGATTTTTTTAAAGAGTCCACAGCATAGATATCATCTGGTAAATTCTTGAAAATAAAAGGAACGTAAACATTTCGCACTCTTTTCGTACTTTGTTTCTCCGAAAGGCACTACAAACCGCTCAACACGCCGAAGAGGTATACATAGGACGCGAGGTATATCTTAAAAGTATCACTCCGGAAGTATTTTAGAATAACCGTGTGTACAAGTAAAGGAATAAAAAAAGGCGAACCGAAGCACGTTAGCATTTTTCTTCAGTTTGTGACACTGCACAGTACACAATGCTTTTTAAATATTCCTTTCAGAACTAAGTCAATTTTTTTGCCCCATAGTCCTGGGCTGTGGCCAAAAATAGTTATCCCGTAGCGTAATACACTCTATGCTAAAGCGTGAGCTATTGTTTTATGTATTTTTGTTAAAATGGGCATTAGAGATTTGGTATTATACAGCAAACCGGATACCTTTCGCAGCTATTACAAAGTTGTGACAAATGGGCCTTCCACGACAAGTCACTCTCAAACTGTATGCCTAGATAGTTAACTTGATCCACATTAGACACAGAACAACAGTTTCAGGGTGCACCCAGATGTATGCATGTAAAGTGGATGATCGGTAGTTATAAGTTTAAGTGGGTTATGAAAGCAAACAAGCTTAGTTTTATGTTTATTGATGGTGAGACAATTAGCTCTAAACCAGTCATGTAGGTGACAAGTGTCGTCTTGGAGTAAAGTGATTCCTGCAACATAATCAAGATGTTGTGATAGCAATACCGTGTCCTCGGCGTATTGAAATAATTTACATGAGGAAACTGCTCTGGACATATCGTTTACAAAGATGTTAAAAAGCAGAGGTGACCAAACGGATCCCTGAGGAACCCCAGCTTTTAAGTTAACTTTGGAGCCTCGGCTACTACCTATGGAAACTAGTTGTGTCCTCTTCGATAAAAAAGTTCTGAAGTAGTGAAAGGAATGGGCCGCGGAATACAATGTTTTGCAATTTTGTTAGTAAAATATTATGGCTCACTGTATCAAATTCCTTCGCATTCGATACAGTGCTTATAATAATAATAATAATAATAATAATAATAATAATAAAATAATAAATAATAATTTGTATTGGCTCAGGAGAGCTGTGGCACCGCGGAAAGGCAACAGCCCGTACCACGGAGGCCCGAGGTGCCACGTCGAGTGATGTTGATTATGAGATGATATGTACAAGGGGAGGACGACGATGTGTAGATGACAGAGAGGTTCTGACGATGCTAAAATAGAGCCTGCGGCCGAGGGCCTCATGCCGGTGTTGCCGGGTATATAATTCTTCTAAATATTAAAGGTGATTGTCCCCAAGCGCATTCGTTTTAATAATAACAAAACTTTTATTAGAATCACAACTCGCTTTTATCTGGGCACATATGAATGGATATCAAAATGTTCTCAGAAGAATGGAAGCAAGAGCGCCATAAAACAAGCCTCATCATCAACATCGTTTGCAGCGGCGACTTTCCACCGTTTTTTCTCGGCTATAGGTTTTCTTTCCTGTGTTTCTTTTATACATTATCATTAGGACGCTCGTTTTGACGAAAAGCTTGCGGTGTCTTTCGTTTGTCAGCGCCAGGAGAGAGGCAGAAAGAGGATAGAGGGTGACGCGTGCGACGCTCCCATTAGACCGGAGCGCTGACTTCAGCACGCTTCAACATCTCCCTCTCTCCCCAGCGCTGACAAACTGACAGACACCACGGGGATTTCGTGAAAACGAGCCCTTTCGTTTTCGTCAAAGTCGCGAACACAGCTGGCGCGTAGCCAGAGAGGAGGACGCGCCGCGGCGCGGTGGAATGCCGGCGTGCTCAGTTGCCGCTCTGCCGTCGTCGGTTGTTCTTCGCTCTGGGTTTCCGTAGTAGAGGTGCGGTGGTTGCAATGTGTGTTGTGTAGTTACAATGTTGGCTGCGGTTCCCTCCACGAGTGATATGGATGCCGTTCCTTTCACGAGTGGTATGGATGTGGTTCTTTCCAGGAGTGATATGGATGACCGAATCCTACGGTGTCGACGTACTCTCTCAGGCGGAGTATAGAAAAGGGGGAGAAACAAATTACAGGAAGGCTCATCGGTGTATTCTTAGGGTATGCGTTAGCATGGCCCTTGGGAAACGCCACACTGGTTTCCCTTTGGAAAACGCTGACCCTGTAACGAGGTCAAAAAGAGGCAGCAATAAATAAAGGAAGCAAAGGAGAAAGCCCAAACAGAAAAGTGAAGGGGTCAGCGTTCCCGATTCCGAAAGAGGGACGTGTGTGGCGTTTCCCAATGGTCATGATTTCCTAAGAATCCAGCGATGGATCTTCGTATTTTTTTTATACATATATTGGTTTGACTGTGTCACACACTTAAGGATCCGCAATACTGCGACGTTGAGCACAGCCAACGCAGCCGAGCGCAGAACGCGCGCCGCGCCCTTCATCGGCCGGAAAGAAGGAACTCGATATCTGCGACCAATCAGTGTCTGTGTGCGCTGCGCTACGCCAAGTTTGTTCGCTCAACGTCGGAGTGCAGCAGAGCCTCAAGTCCGAGCGCAGCCCACGATAGGATAACATGGAACTAATCGAGCCAAGTTAAAAGTGCACCATCACGACGCTCGTCGCCTATGTGCACTGGCCATCACCGGCGACACCACGGCCACACCACGGCCGTGAGAGCAAGTGTTCTCGCTGCCGTGGTAGCAAGCGCATGTCCGTGAGAGCAAGCGCACGGAGAAGAAGAATCCTGAGGGTGCACTTTTGGCGATGGATGGCTGGCTCCATTGGGTCGTGTCGTCAACTGCGTTTGGACTTCGTGTTAAATCTGGTGTAGTTTTTTATTATTATTACTTGAAAAGACTGTTGTGTAAGTTACAAATGTATACACGGCGATGCAGCGAACAGTTGACAATGAACACACGTTAACACGCAGTACGAGTTTGTGACTCCATCGAGTGTAAAACTCTGTGAGGGAGTCTTCAAAGGATGTTGAAGTGTCTACATTCGCATCGTTGTTTTAGCGACAGTTTCGGTAGGTCCCCTTGCATTCCTGATAACTCATCACTGGTTTCCTCCGGCTCGGCGTAAGTTACGAGGGAACAAAAAAATCCGCGCTTTTTTCTTGAAAAAAAAACATTTTGTATTTATGAATTCTTAACCTCGAGTAACTATGCGGCATTAACTGCGAATTTGGGCACTTTAAGGTCAAAACCCTTTTCACGAATAGCAACTTGATGTATTTTAATTTTATGCACGTAACGAAAGATCCAAAGGAATCCTAAACTTTTTTTTTAACAGTTACGGTTCGTGTCAAATGTTTCACGTAAAATGCATTGCAAGTCGGCAACAAATACGCTCTCTTATTTAGCGACCTCTTGTAACATTTCCAGATCCCGTTCAGGTGCATAAGAAAATTGGTAAAGGCAGAGATAATCTCTGCTCCTTTTTGTTTATTTCGGGACCTGCAAACAATGTCAAAGCAAGCTTGAAGCAGGTTTTGTTTACACAAGAATTGTTTAGTACTGGCACATATATGTCCCTATGTACTTTGGAGGTGTACCATACCGTTGGAATCCCGTTACTTCTTCGCGCTGTGGAATTTCAGGAAATAGTTCCTTGGTCCCTGTTAAACACAGATTCACTCCACAAACAGCTCACTAGTTCACACTACGACTTTCTAATTTAGCACAGTTTGCACATCGCATTTATGTGGCGGCTTTGTTCATTTGATGGTCATGAGTTTCTGGATTTGTTGATGCCTGGATTCGCTGTTGCGTCTGCTCGAGAGTTGATGCGCTTCGCTGCTGACTGGAATAGTTATCCATGAGTCCGCAGGCGACATCTTGCCGGAACTCCATTGAAGTGAAGTGGTGATCTCAGAGTTCTCTGATTGCAGCTTTCTGCAGACGATAAAAGCTCTTTTGACGCCAATATCCAGTACGTCAAAGAGCACCCGCAGGGTGATCCTTGATCGCCGGCCCCTTCGTGTGTCACAATATTTTTATCGATCAGGTCCACACCGCCCATTGCTCGGTTGTAATCTCTCACAGCCAATGGCCAAGGAATCGCAATTTGCTCCTTTTTGTCGGCAGAACAACACCGCACCTAGACGGTCTGCAATGGCGCGATGAAGTTCAGAGTGTACTTCAGAGTGGTTGTTCATACACTTAACACAGGAAACACTGTCAACGGAGAAAAGCGAAAAGTCGCCTGTTTTAATGTTTGTGTCAGTAAAAACGCTTTTGGCATTTGTTTTTTCTATTTCTTTGTCCCGTACTGCGTGCCTTAATATCTCGTTCGCTGGAAGGTTAAAGTTATTGTCGGAACAGATTTCACATCAGACGGCTCCAAGACGTCTTGTCAGTTTTATAACAACTGACTTACCAAGTCGCATCTCCACTTGTTCGTTTTTCTTGAATGTGTGCAAGTCACCCTCAAACGAATCATCCTGTATCTGCGTCATATCGGCACTACATCTTGAATATCCAATGGACAGACTCGATTTAATGTTCTGTTTCGTGATGTCACTGGCTTTTCATTGCAGCATGTGCTCTCCGATGGACTGCCGCTTTGTCGGTGCAGCTTGAAAAGCCTAATTGAAGCGATTGATTAGAAGTCGTACTTCGTATGCCCTACCGAATTCGGCCGAGTCTCTTTCGGGCCGGCACTCGATTTCAGCGAAGTGCCCAGCAGCGCGAAGTTCCTCGAATTGGTGCTGGATTATCACATTTGTAAGAAAGGGGAAGCCTGGGTCTGGCTGGGTGGACCAATAGTTCCCGAGAGCTGGTAGCGTGTAGCAACTCATTACGTCTCTAATAACTCATCACGTCTGTGTCAGTAAAAACCGCTTTTGGCATGTTGTTTTTTCATGAGCGCCATTCCATTCTGCTGATAGTACCATGTACTTTCTTTTACTAGTACTAGTTCAGAAAGCAGCTTTTTAATGTTCAGCAGTGGCACAAATACTTTAGTCGGTGTGAGACCATCAGCTTGCTCTGACATCGTGGCTGGATGAGGTCAGTGCAGAACACAGTCGTCGACACGGCGGCAAACCCCGGATTGTAACGACCCGATCACAAGAAACGAGGCACTTTCGACAGCTCGACAGCCAAAACGTCACTGTACCAGCGCGAGAACAAGGTTCACTGCGGCAGGTCAACTAGGGCTAGCATTTTATTATGGCGCCTGTCCGATCTGCCCAGGCACGAGCTTGCCAGGCAAGAGCTTGGTTCACTGGTGGAGCACGCTCCGTTACACCTTCCTCTTTTCTTTTTTTAACACACACGAGTGAGGTTGAAGTTACAAACACCACGTATTAACACCTAACAAGGTTGAAGAACTTTACAACCAGCACACATTAGGAGACGTGATTGAATTTGGCATCGTAGCGAAGCCGCTGAAGGAGACGTTGCATCCGTGTCGAGGCTCACGTTGGTGCCGGGACGCCAATGACCTGTGGAGCAACTGGGGCTGCACTAGTTGGTGTGGCTGGGCTCTGTGGGCAAGATGTGCCCGGAAGGTTCCTAGATGGCTGGGGTGAGGTCACCATGGGTGCGTCGTTGTCGTCGAGCTAAGGGTCAGGGACGAAGTCTTCGGGCGTTGCAATAACGTGGTGCCGGCTGCGACGCAGCTCTCTGTCGTCCTCTGTTACGACCATGTAGGACCTTGGTGCCACCTTCTTTTGAACTTTGGCCTTGGTTGGCCACCTCTTTCTGTCCCTTATGCGGACGACGTCCCCTGACTGAAGTGGTGGTAGGTGCCTCGTTGATCGGAGCTGCCGACGCTTCTTAACGTGGTCTGCGGGCTCTACTGTGAAGTCAGGGACCAGCGACCTGATGCATCGTCCCATTAGCAGCTCACTGGGCGATCTTCCATCCTCCAAGGGTGATTATCTATAGTTGAAGAGACCTAGGTAGAAATCTCCGTTTGAGTGACAGGATTTTCTTAAAATTCTCTTGATTGTCTGAACGCCCTTCTCCGCGAGACCGTTTGATTACGGAAAATGCGGACTGGATGTGACATGCCGAAAATCGTACCGCGCGCCTTGAGAAATCTCCTAACGCTTTTGAGGAGAACTGGGGGCCATTGTCGCTGCATAACTCTAGCGGAATCCCGTGTCTCGTGAAAATTCCCGCGAGCTTGTGGACTATCGCAGCTGGGGTGGTGTTGTCTAGATGCTCCACTTCGGGATAATTGGAGTACGCGTCAAACGCAATGAGGTACGTTTTCCCAGCATACTCGCACATAATCGGCACCAACTCGAGACCATGGCCGAGATGGTGACTGCCTCATTAATAAGGACTCTTCTGGCTGCTGATACGTGAACTGCTTGCACTTGGCACACTTTCTAATCATGTCCTGAATTTCGGATGTCATGCCAGGCCAAAACATCAAAAGCCGCGCTTTGACTTTGCACTTGTTGCTGCCCAAATGACTTATTTGAAGCCCCTTTAGCATCTCAAGGTGGAGACCTTCGGTATCACTACCTTAGCGCCTTTGAAGAGCATGCCGTCAATCACCGACAACCCAGAAGAATATTCCTTGAAATCTCCTTCCACCGGCCAGTTGTTTTGAACAGACTTGACCACAGTGCCCAACACAGCATCATTCACGGCTTCCTGTCTGAGCCTCGTAGACGTTGCCTCGCTCACGACGCCATGAAGAGGACGGAGATTGCATGAACCTCCACGTCATTGTGCGGTGCCTCCTTTGGGCTGCCTGGTAGCGGTGCCCGTGAGAGCGCATCCGCCAAGGCGAGCTGTTTGCCAGGGACCAGCTGGAAGCAATAGTCATATATCATTAGTCGGATAAAGAAACGTTGAAGACAGGGCCGCATGTCGCCAAGAGATTTCTTAGAGATAGCGATTAGTGGCTGATGGTTTGTTTCTAGAGTTATTGTCCTGTCGTAGATGAAGTCGTGGAACTTCTCACAACAGTAAACAGTTCCAAGTGTTTCCTTTTCTATCTGGGAGTACCTTGTCTCATATTCGGTGAGCACTCTAGAGCCGTAAGCTACTGGACGCCAGTTTGCACCAAGTAGTTGAAACAGCGCTGCGCCAAGGCCATACCATGATGCGTCTGTAGACACCTTGGTATCCCTTGTGAGGTCGTAGATTGCCAGCAGTGGCGCTTTTGTTGGCACCACGTTGAAGTCGTGCCATTCTTGTGCGGGATGTGGCTCCCAGATGAATGGCGTGTCGTCCCTCATAAGACTTCGGAGCAGCTTCGTCTTCTCTGTGCAGCAAGGGATCTACTTGCTGAAATATGTGACAATTCCAAGGACTCGCTGGACCTTTTTTTAGTTGTCGGAGCTGGCATCTGCACAACACTCTGTACTAAACAGGGGTCAGGCCTAATCCCTCTCTTGCTTATTCGATCTCCCAAATAAGTGATTTCGCTCACTCCAAACTGGCACTTTTCAGCATTCAGGGTAATGTCACTCTTGCGCGCAGCTTCGAGAGCATTACGTAGCCGCTCGTCATGTTCCATTTTGCTGGTTCGCCAAATTAACACGTCATCCATGTACACACGACGCCTGGAAGACCTTCGAATATCTGAGCCGTAGCTTTCTGAAAAGCTTCCGGCGCTGATGCTATGCCAAACGGTAATCGCAAAAAGCGATAGCGACCGAAAGGCGTACTGAATGTGCAGATTCGCGATGTTGCGTCTTCCTGCAGTATTTGATTGAAGACCGCTTTGGCATCAAGTCTCGAAAAGACTATCGCGTTTGCCAACCCTGCCTGAGTGTCTTCTCTTTCAGGCATTTGGAAATTTTCCCTCTACAGGCTCTCATTGACGTTCCTAGGGTCCATGCACACTCGCTATTTTCCATCTTTTTTGCGTACAATAACAAATGGACTTACCCAGTCTGATGGCTGGTCCACCTTCGTGATGATTTCAGCACTTTCCATGCGCTCGAAATCGTTCTTCAGTGGCTCTCTCAGAAGGTGGGGCACCCTGCGTGCTGCTTGGATGACTGGCTCGGATCCGGGCTTGAATGCCATCTTGTACTTTTTGTTGATACACAAAAGTCCGTGGAAGAGTTCTGGGGAGGTCTCAATTATGTTCTTTGGCACACTAACCGACACATCGTCAACGCGGTTCACGAGTCCGAAGTATTCACACGACGGCAGTCCATGGAGCGGTCGATGGTGGTCTTGCACGAGGAAACACTGCACTCGTGCCTCCTTGCCTCGTAACTTTCCAGTTACGACGGCAGTTCTGTAGTGGCTGATCACGTTGCCGTTGTAGTCCCGTAATCCAGAGGTTATTCTGGTCACTGGAACAGCCTCGTCGATCTGGCGCAGCAACTTCCTCCCTAGCAGATTAGCTTGTGCTCCGGTATCTACCTTTAGGTCAATAGGCTTCAAAGCCACTTTCGCTTGTTCCCGCCATTCGCCCTTGTTGTCGCAGTTCTCCACTTCCAAGAACTTTAAGTCATGGTCCTCGGCCCCGTCGTACACGCTATCAACAGGAACATTTGTCTTGCAGCATGTCGCGAAGTGATTTTTTCCTTTGCATTTGTAGCACTCTTTGCCGCATGCGGGGTACTTCTTCGGGTCGTGCTTCGTGTTTCACCGCCCACATTTTCCTGCTTGGCGATACTGGCGGTGCTTCGACACGACTTCCATGGTCTGTCCTAGACTGTCCCAGGTTTTCCTCTGCTTGACTGCTATTTCTGCCGCCTTACAAAGTTGCACTGCTTTCTCGAGCGTCAATGGGTCTTTCTCTCAGCCTCACGTCAGCTGTCCCTTAAACAAATTGGTCTCGAATCATTGATTCGGCCAAAGTTCCAAAGTTGCACGACTGTATTTTGAGCTGTAGGTCTCTGACGAAACATTCGAACGCTTCGTCTTCGTTCTGCTTGCACGAGCGAAATATATATCGTTCGTAAGTCTCGTTGCAGCGCGGCGTGCAGTAGCTTTCAAATGTTTGCACTAACGTAGCGTAGCTTTCGCGTTCTTCGGTGGAACATTCGAAAGTATTAAAAACTTCCAACGCCTCTGGACCCGCGACGTGTAAAAGAATTGCGGCCTTCTGCTTCTCGGAGCGCGGTTTTACTGACGCTGTGGCTTCGAGGTACAATTCCAATCGCTGCTGGAACTTACGCCAATTCTGGGCGAAGTAGCCTGTCAGCAAGAGTCCCTCCGGAGGTCGAAGTCCTTCCATGGCTTGGTCGCGAAGTGAGCGAAGGATGCGTGGTCGCCGTACCCCACTTCTGACACCATGTATCAGCGCGAAAAGAAGGTTCTCACAGCGCGAGGTTAACTAGGGCTAGCCTTTTATTATGGCGCCTGTCCGATCTGCCGGGCACGAGCTCGCCAGGCACGAGCTTGGTTCACTGGTGGAGCACGCTCCCGTTACAGTCGCTGAGCGCGGTGACATTCGAATCCTTCTGGTATCTTCGTATCATTTTTAGTTGCTTATGGGTCAAAAATGTTTCCGACTTTGGTGCAACCGACGCAGGACTGACGAACGGGATGGCAGAGCAATATTTGAGTGCAAACAAACTCAACTCGCTACTTTTAGCGATTTCGCAGACATATAGTTGTTTACTTGTAATTGATTACAGAAAAAATAGTAATTGAATTACAGCTGAACCTTACCGCGGAAAATGAAACTGAAGTGTTAAAAAGTTATAACAGCATGTAATTGATTGCAAGTAATCAGTTACTTGTAACTCGGTACGTAGAAGTCAAGACATGTGTGTCATATGAGAAAATTATCCTTCTAAAATGGGTCATATATGACGAGCAATCCAATCTTTTTATGATTGTCGATATTTATAGGACGTTTAACCTCATGTCTGGATCATGCTAAGATGACTATTGCTAACAATGTGCCCGAAATCGCACTTACTTCATTGGTTAAAAGCTGTATCTTGTTGTGGCAACCTGTCGTGTTTTTTTTTTTTTGAGGGCTTTTGGCGTGGCTCTATTAAATGGTCTGATAAATCTGGTTTCTAGTTTTCACCAAACGAGAGAGCGGTCCAAAAAGCTTGGCTATTTTTTATGTGTTCAGTTTGAATTTAGGGGACAAACACTGCAAGTCCCTTTTATCTTATTGCAACATAATGTCCAATCAAATTAATTATAGTGCAAAAGTAAAAAAGAACAATGTATTTTTCCTCCAAAAAAATGCGCGCAGTTCACAAGAGTTTCACAGCATCAATCAATCAAAAAAAAAATTATCGCAGCTGAAAAAAAAATGATTTCAACATGTAAGAATTAATACCACATTCCATAAATAAACAAAAATGATAACTCGCCAGTCGCTTGTAACGTGCCCGTCCTTTTTTTTTTTTTTTGAACTGGTGGGTCTTTTTTTTTTGTGCGAATCTCATGGTCTACTTTTTTGTACTGTGACTTTCCGCGTTTCTTCTTTTCTTTTTTTTTTCTTTTTTTTGGGGGGGGGGGGGGGGGGAGGGGGGATTGAGCGGACTGTGCGAAACCTGTGGCGGGATACAATAGGCAACGGCTTGTCGGGCCCGTTTCAACTCTTGAGCAACCGAGCCTTTCATAACGGCAACATGTGCGCCGATGTCGTTTTCTCATACCACACATGTTTTGCATGCAAACAACATACGCCACAGCACCTGCCGAGGAGCTAGGGATTGTTTCTAATGTAGAATGCCAAGATTTTGCGTCTTTCGCTTTCCTCCACGCCGCTATCACATTCGGCCCGTGTTCGACGACGGGATCACGACCAAATTCGGAACACAACGGCAACGGCAGCAGCAGCGAGAGTGCCGACTTCACTCGTGCATAAGACGCATTTTCTTGGAGTATTCAAGGTCAGTGTTAAGGTGAAAATCTACATTTGCTTAGTTTGGCCTTAGTAGCATGTAGTATATAGAAGCACGTACTTACTCTTAAAAAACCCTAAAAAGAAAAAAAAAATTTTTTCATACATTTGGGTTGGGACACGTATGTCCAAAAATAATTTTTTCGCGAAAAAAATTTTAGAGCAATATTGACGGCGAGATTTATTTTAAATTCTGCGCGCAAAAGTCCATGATGTCACGGAATGGTCATTCGCTCCTTCGACTTCAACGAGATGGTAATTCGGTCCTCCACCTCAACGTGAAGGCGAAGCCGATCCACCTCTCCTCCACGCGCCCGAAATGCCGAAAGAGAAAACCAGTGGAAAGGAGGTGACTACCGACTAAATCGAGTCTCGCGCCGTTAATATTTCTCTATAAAAGTTTCTTTCCCGTAAAATTAATTTTTTACGCGCGTGTCCCAACCAGGCCGTTTAAAAAGAAAAACATTTTTGTTATTATCAGGGGCCCTTTGAGTGAAACGCTAAATAGTTGCTTTTGGACTTGGTGGCATGCATCTACTATAAGTATGTAGTAGCAGTAAGTCTTAAGGTGAAACTCTAGGTAGTTGTTTTTCACCTTGATTGTATGTATTCGTTTAGTATGTTTAAGTATTAGTCTTAGTAGCAGTCAGTTTTAAGCTGAAAAGCTTCATAGTTGTTTTTCGCCTTAGTGGTATAGGTAGTAGTATGTAGTAGCATTTAGTCGTATGGTGAGACGCGACATAATGCCTTTTCGCTTTAGTTCGTAGTATGTAGTAGCAGAAGAAGTATGTAGTAGAGGTTAGTAGCAACAATCCGAGCGATAACTGTTTTCAGTCGGGGAAGCCTCTCCCCGTAATAACTATAAATGGGATCAGCCCGACAATGTAGATATTAATGACGTTCCAGCCAGCTACTAAACGAGATGCTTCAACGCGAAAAAAAGAAAGACATTCGGCGGCAGTAATTGAACTCGGAAGTTATTAGGTCAGAGTATACAGAACATCAAGGGCGGCGCCGCGGTGATCGCAGTCTCGACGAGATTGTACCGGTCCCAACAGCCATATCGATTTCCGGTTCGGCATCTTGAGCTCGCGGGCCTCCATCCCCAGAACAGTCGGCCCGGCGGAGATGGGGGACGACAGCAGCTCTCTTCCGTCCGTTCCTCTGCCCATTCCCTCCTTTTTTTTTCTTTTTTTTTCCCAGTCGTTTTGTATCTTTTTTTTCTTTTTGTGGTACTTCATTTTTTTTTTTTTTGTCGGGTGCTCCAGTCGTGGCGCTAACCGCCCTCGACCGTACTCTGTCCTGCGCAGAAGACGCTACGAATTCCATCCGCGCCGATCCAGCGCCGTGAACGCATCCTTTCACTCCGCGCCGCGCGCGTCTCTGCATAGCTTCCTCTATACTCACTAAGTCTGGCAGTTCGACGAAAGAGCCATGGAGTGCCCGGTCACTGATTTGGACCCGGAGGATCTGGTAGCACAGAGCATCAAAGAGCCATTTCTCGGGGAACCTGGACGTCAGCGCACAGCTTTTGCAGCGTCGAGGACCCGAAACACACTTTCGGGTCCTCGCGTCTCGCCGCAGCGCGTCGCGGCAGCGGCGAGACGATGCGTTTCGGCTTCTCGCCGCAGCGGGGCGCCAGTCACCTGGCTCTCCTCTAATCCACTGTCTGCCGCTCCACCTTTTCCATTTCGGCGGCCGCTTTTCATGGCGATTTGCCAGGCTTTGTCAGAATATAGGAGACTATGGTCTCTGTCGACATCACATAGAATGATTGGACCCTGAGCGCTGGAGTGTTCACGTCATCGCGGTGAGATCGAGCGCGGACACAGTTTAGATTTGAATGCTGCGCTAGCTTTCGGTTGTGTCCCGTATCTGATCGATGCGTCGAAGGGAGCTATAGACGTCGGGCTCGGGCTCAATTGCCGGGTTGGCGTCATCCTAGGGTTAGAACGTTCCACGGTGGTAGAGAAGGATGTTTACGGGCGTCGACGAAGAGGTCCGAAGTCATAGAGAGGGCATGGCGCCTTTTTTAATGCCTAGTCATAAAAAAACAAGAACAAGAAGAATCTAAACATCAACAAGATTTGAGGCCTGACGCGAGTCACGTGCAAACTAAGTCTCTTTTTTTTTCTTGCGTTTCCTTGTGCTATTGTGTTTGTTCCGTACGGTCACGAGCAAAGGCACGGGGCGGGGAATTAAGGGCGGCTGGACGGCAAAACTAAAGTGTTTGGCGTGGCGGGTTGCCTTGATAGAGCTTTGCTGTGTGAGCGGCAGCAAAAATCGCACCGGCTGTTCTTCTGCGGGGATTTCGTTTCACCGGTAAAGCCCTCATGAATTAAATTCCGAATTTTGTGGTAACGTTAAATAATTAGTGATCTTCCGACGCTGACTGAACTGAGAAAGCGATTTGTTCCGTTCCTCTGTCATCATCAAGGCAATCAGACCACATTGAGGAGGATCCGAGTGTGTGGACTCTCTTGCACTTCAAGGCAGATGACAAGGGCGTGGAGAAGGAAGTGAAGAGCCGCACTCCTCCATTGATAGTCCATACGTTGGCATCTTCTATTCCGGAACGCGCCCTCGCCACCCCCCCCCTCCCCTTCTCCCCTTTACCCGCAGGTGGAAAAAAAACACGAAAGGGCTCGTTTTGACCAAAACCCGTGGTGTCTGTCAGTTTGTCAGCGCCGGGTAGAGAGGTCTCGATTATTTTAGGTGGCGTTGGTCGCTGCTCTCCTCCCAAGTGTCACGTGACACTCACACGCCGTTGCATTGGCTTGGATAGCTCGTAGTGATATCCGCGATCCATCATAAGACGAACAGGAGCGTACGACCTTGTTGTCCCGCTGAGATGGACCACGGAGACGGCTACGGAGGTGGTCGATAAAACGCCAGGAGTGCTTCTCGTGGCTGTTGCCTGAGCCCTTCGTTGCGCCGAATCGTGAGATCACGGTGCGGGCCTGCCGCTCTGTATGGGCTCGGATAACTCGGAACGATTGCCGTGATCTACGTCAACGTCAAATAGAATCTAGGTGCCTTGTGGAGCAAGGTAGGAAGATAAAAACGCTATTCGGACTTATCTCCGGTATTCCTGGTAACGTCATTCGTAATGCCTAGAGGTGCCTATTCTTCGCGATGTTTCACTGAAAGCGCCGAATAAAGGGGTGTTTGGTTTTGTTATGATGTTTTCTCCAATAGGCAACTTTGCGGGAGTGGGGAAGCTGTCTTATTTATTTGTATAGATGTTCGGTGTAATACTGTTTAACTGTTAGTCGGGTAGTATTGTATTTTGGACCGTGCTTATACCTTTCCGAATGTTGATCCGAACGTGAGATGCATTCATTACATTTATATGCTTGTTTCAAATCTGGCACCCCAGTGTTTCTCAGTCTTGCGCAACAGCTTGCCCCAAAAGAATGTGAAAATGTTTATATACGATTTCGTCGCCTTCACCCACCCAACAAAGGGGAGTGAAGAGAAGAAAGCGTTATTTCCATTTATGAAGAAAACAAGCACTCCGTGATCTATTGTTGCTGTTATTTTCACTCCTAAGCAGATTAGTCATTCTATCAATTTTATAACCTTTGGAGAAGAGGGATCACATCAGTTTTTAGCTCAAAAGCCGCGAAATTCACAAAGAAGCTCAGAATATTTGTTTCTCAATGGGCTCGCAAAGAGCCCATTGACCAAAAAATGATAAATCATAAAGGCTAAGCGTTACTCTTTTGTGAAGCCTAAATTCGCCTCAAGGTGGGCTCGCACGATAATATTGTTTTTAACTCCTCGTGCTTTTCGAGTTACGTAAGACAACTTGAAATAACTTATAGATTCCGAACTTGTCAAATCCTCTCCAATTCTTTTTTTTTTTCATAAGGCGTGCTATTAATGTTTTTCTGAATTAAACTGAATTTGGAAGTTTGCGCGTTGTTTCAATTCAAAAACGCCTCGAAACACGTACGCGGGAATAGCGAAACCTCAAATCTGCAACCGTAAAGAAAAAAAAAAAAAGAGGGGGAGGGAAGGGTTTTATGCGTACTTTGTTTCACGATGCATGATCGCATGTCGGAGCGCAGTCAAAGACTATTCACAAGCTCCCTATGAAGCACAGGACGTGGTGGGTCCAGAGCATTTTGTGATGGCACCGCAGCCAACAAAATTTGAGACATTAGCCAATAAGAAGGCAGTAAAACAAGTCGGCGAAAGAAGAAGAGCGAACATTGTAAACCACGCCCTGCGCTTCTTAACGTGTCAATCACTCTACACCAGCCCTCTGATGTCATGACGCTGCGGTGGCGCTGATGTCGGTATTGAGCATGTGCAGAAGCTACCACTCTCGCGCGAATCTGGCCTGTGCGCTCGCGTAGTGCGTACACTTGATGCGGGCAAGCGCGGACTCGTTTGTAGACAGCGTGTTGGTCTGTAGACCAGCGCAAAACGACGACACACAAACTAAAAAAAGCATTGTCATCCCGCTTTCACTACGCTAGATGCGTTTTCGACGATGGTATAGCACACAAAGATTACAAATGCGGCGATGTTGTACCGTGTCCTACAAAAAGAAAATTATGCACAATCAAACACTTCAGTATTTTTCCTAATGAAAGGCCATAGCGCGGTACAGACCGATTGCAAAAGTTTTAAAACTAACCGCTATCGTGTTCAAAGGTTAAACGACATTTTCGGAGACTTTTAATGAGAAAGTGGGGCCCTTTTCCTGCAGCTGGCGCCATTTATCTTCACGTATACGTTCGTCGACTTTGTGGGCAGTCGTTTTCGCATTCAAAAGTTCCCCAAACAGCTTCTAACTTTTAAATCCGATAACGGCAGGCTTTCAAATGGTGGCATCTGGTATCTACACTTCATACTGACGGTGACATAGCTTTCGGCCATTAGTATATTTTATCACTAAAACTAAAAGGCCCTGCAAATTTATTTCGGGGACCAGCTGAATATATAGCCTTCCATTAAAACGAATACCTTCTACATTTCTTGAAAAAGACATGTACCAAGAAGAGAGCCTAGCATATCCTGTAAATAACCTTGCGCGTTGTTTACATATTAGGGAGTTTTAGAATACGGGGCATTCGACGTGCTGGGTCCGTCACCAAACAACTTGGGGCGTCACGCTCCACATGCGCACAGCGTCTCGCCAAGCTGTGTGGGACATTCAAACCTTCGGCGTTCCCTGTTCTAAAACTTTCTCATTACTGCAAACCTCGCTTTCTTTCGATAGAACGATCATTATTGCGTTTCAATAGTGAATACGGGGCGCCGCATAGACATCCACCGAAGGCCCGGAGTCTTGCACCGAGTCAGGCGCATGACGTCGCTGAGATTACAAGGCTTGACGTGGATCTATCCCACCCCAGAGCCCCCTAATCCCTTTCAGGCAACAGCGTTGAGCCAGAACAGCTCGGTGCAGTCCGGCGCTCTACTTTTTGTTTCCTTCTTTTGTTGTATATTTTTGACAGGGCGCGCACGGGAATCCAGTGCCGACGTTTCAAAGCTTTCACAAAACCTAAATTATCCAGCGAGACCTTTTTTTCCTGCATCTTACATTTTTGTATTCCGAAAAAGTTCGTCTTTCTGTTATAAATTCTGCGTCAATGTCTTCTTGGTTTAGAGTACTCCAGTACTTCTTTTTTTTTATTGTAAAAACTGTTTAAGCGCGGAAGATTTCATGTCATTCAGATCGGAGTTGTTTGAGTCTTGCTGCTTCTTGAATCGTGTGATAAGGTGGCTTACCACAATCCGCGAGACGGGAAAGTTATTAAAGCTGCGTGCCGCACCGTTTTTTTTGTTTTTTTTTATTCCTGTTATTGTAGTGTTGCTTATTATTTGTTTTGCTTTCTTCATCTCGGAAATTTATACGGCCTTTCTGTGTCACATTAGATAAACTAAATGTTCTCTATGTATAAAAATCTCTAGAAGATTATGAAAGGTTAGTTTTTTAATATGAATCAGACATGACAGTTGTGACATTAATAATCCCCTTCTCCAAGGGCTATTATTGTCATTCTTTTTCAACTCGCTTGCAAGTTAGCATTTATTCAATTAGAATCAGACATTACGTGCGCCAGTTTAAATCTTTTTTGTATATTTATTCATAAAAGTGTAATTCCGCTAAGCGTTTACACATTATTCTTTGCGAGGCCCACAGCTCCTTTGTGCGAACAGATTTAGGCCTTAGAATATTGTTTCATGAAGGTGTAGCTGATAAAATAAAAACGGCTTTTTTTTTAAATTGTCTTGACAATGTTGGAGATATTGTGCCAGATATGTTATGCGTCCTTTAAAAACAAATCCTTCAAAACGTATCATCTCTTCTCTAATAAATATCACATCACAATCATTTGTTCGTAAATATTCAAATTGTAATTATTTTATGCGCGCAAAAGCCATTCAACATTAGATGTTCTACATAGAATGCATTTGGACAATCAGCACATGTAACTCATTGCAATTTTTTTGTGTCGTTTTTTTTAATACAAGGAATAGTAGGATTGATTTTTTTTTTCTATTAGCTCCGAACTGTACTCGGCAATTACGTATTTGTTTAAGTCTATTTTTTTTTTTAGAGGTTATGTATTTGAGGACGGAGGCAGCAAAAATACCTTTCCATACGCCGTTCCCTCAGTAACTTAGCGAGTTCCCGTTTCAGTTCTTCCGATTCAAGATGGAACGGAGGCTTTCCATCATTCCCCTTAGGAGGAACGCGTCCCGGGAACGTCGTTCCCTGGAACGCCGTTCCGTACAACATTGAGACAAATATTTTTGCAAAATTCACTTTCCTTCTCTAGGATTTTTTTTTACCTGCACTTTTTTTGTGTGTTCCCTATGATTGGTAGCTTGATTCGACGGTACTTTTGGATCGTATTTCTTAAGACTCCAAGCCCGTATTATACAGAGTGTTGGCCGAAAATCACGAGTCGAGCATTTCGCTCCGCGAAATGATAAACTACAAATCTCAAGATCCAGCGCTAGCGGTCGGAGTACGATTCCAAAGCTTCAAACTTTAGCACTAATATTCGCCGATCTGAAAGGTAGATTTTTAAGAAATTTAAGCGAGAAAAGTGTGTTCATTTTTGACACAGGTGGTCTTTGTACCCATCCCTTTGTTGGCTTCCTCTAGCCGACATTTTCCCATTGTAAATTTTGGGAAAAACAAATCTCGTCAAATCTATCCTATTGTGTTCATATTCTAAGGTGATACAGAGTATGGTGACGGCAAATACATAAAAACGTTGCTTAAATGTTGCGTATAGCTTTTGTCTCTGTTGTATAGGCAGAGAAGTACCATACCTGCTTTATGGTTCCAACTCGATTAGGTGATTAGCACTCTCCACTTAATTTCGGACCAACTTTCATTAACCAGTGTTCCTGGCAAAATGTTCGAGCATATCATTAATTTTAATTTCGTTAATTTTCTTAAAAATAATCCCTTTTTTCCTTATGTCAACAAGGTTTACGTAACACGTGCTCGTGTGAGACGCAACTTATTTGTTATTTCATTTTCGCAAGAACTTTATTCTACTTTCGACAATGGTTTTCATATAGACTGCATATTTCATGATTTTTCTAAAGCTTTTGATGTTGTTTTTTACCACCTACTTTGTCTAAAGTTGGGTGAATTAAACATTGACTGGAGCATCATCGGGTGGTTCGACCATTTTTTTTATCTAACAGAACCCAATTCAAAACAACCAACGATTTCGAATCCTCAACTTGTCCTGTTAACTCTGGTTTGCCGCCGCAAAGCACTGTTCTTGGCCCCGGCTTTTTCCCGTAAGCATAAACGATTTAGTTAACACTATCATTTTATCAATTACATTGTTTGCAACAATTGTGTCATTTTTTTTCTATTATCTCCTCTAGTGCTGATACCTCTTTATTTTAATGTAATCAAACACATTTTTGTACGTTGTTGTAGCTCATGAAGACTGAGACTTAATAATAACAAGTTAAAATTAATAACAATTTTGCGCCATCCAGTCTGTGGTAACGTTTTCACCTACAACTCTGCAGGTTCTGCCCTAGAGGTGGTAACTCATCCTATAAGGAACTAGGCATTCGTTTAATCGCCAAACTCTCCTAGCAAACACACATCAATTATTCAACTAACAACGCTAATAGCATGCTTGAATATTTACGTCGTAATTTTTCTATTATGCCCTCATCTTTCAAAATTGACTGCACAGAACTGTCGTTCGCTCTAAACTTGAGTATGCACCATCAGTATGAGATCCAGGCCGTAAAAATTTTATTAATAACCTAGAAACAATACAAAATTGCAGTCCACGTTTCATTTCCTCTAACTATACACTCGTTTTATCAGATGTATCATCAGGTGAAAACTAAAATCTCCCTCACCTTGTCCTACCTTGAAAAGTTTCACGACTACCGTAAAATACCGGGCAAGCGCCCACTCAAAATTTAGAGATAATCGCGAAAAAATGGGGGATGGGCGCTTGTCCGGTCATCAATTTTACATATGAATGTACCCTGCATATTTTCTCAGATCTTACAAATTTGGGTATGGGCGCTTAGTGTGGTATGGGCGGATGCGCGGTATTCTACGTAGGTCTGTTTAACAAAACTTACCATTGTGATCAGTCACTCAAAAGTGAGCTTTTTTTAGCTGTCGTACTTATCCTCTCGTACAGATCGCCATCATAAAGTAGATGACGTTCATTCTCGTATTAACATGTTTCTTTTCCTTCATTGATACCAAAGACCAGGGCTGAATAGAACCACCTGCCCACCTCTATTGTCACAATGTCTGACGCATCAGTTCTCAAATTCGCCATTGAATTTTTTTTCTAACCCATCTTTGTTGTTCCTTTGTTGTATTTCTCAAATTTCATGTATGCCTGTCTACTTTCCACTCCCTTCTGTAAAACCTTCTGGGCCTTGAAGGAAATGAAATAAATAAACTGATATATTCATGCCACCCTACTGATGATGTGCCAATATGGTGTTGGAAATAGGTTGTTCAGCGTCCGTTCAGTGACGGCTCAACAGTCTCACCAGCGAACTAAGTTGCAATCGTCCTCTTGTTCCGATTCGCAGCCCGCTCCGGCCAGGTGTCCCTAGCGACCGCAGGCGTGCCGCTCTAGGATGCTGCCAGAGTCCGCGGCCGACGGTCTCAACAGCCTGGGTGAGGACCCGGGGCTGCCGGCCTCTGCCAGGCTGGCCGAGGCGCTCATTCTGCTCATCATCTGCGTGAGCGTGGTGGCCGCCAACGTGCTGGTCATCGCCACGCTGCTGTACACGACGCGTGAGGTGCTCGACTACTACCTCATCTCCCTAGCCGTAGCCGACCTGCTGTGCGGGGTGCTCATTGTGCCGCTGTCCGTGTACCCGGCCATCGCGCAGGACTGGGTCTACGGGGACTTCGTGTGCCGGCTGAGCGGCTATGTGGCTGTGACGTTGTGGAGCGTGAGCGTGTACAGTTTCATGTGGCTCTCGGTGGACCGGTACCTCGCGATCCGCAAGCCGCTGCGCTACGACACCATCCAGACGCGCACCCGTTGCCAGTGCTGGATGCTCTTCACCTGGATGACCTCCATGTTCATGTACTGCCCGCCCCTGTTCGGCTTCTCCAACGGCCACTTCTACCGGGACGCTTACGTGTGCATGCTCGACTTGTCCAGCATTCTGCCGTACACGCTCACGCTCGCGCTGCTGGTGCTGGTGCCAAGCGTGCTTACGGTGATTTACACTTACTTCTTCATCTTCACCACGATGCGCAAGATGCGCAAGTGCCTCAGCAAGGAGGAGAAGGAGTACGCGACCGCCATCGGCGAGCATCTGTCCAACCCGGACCACATCATGTCCTTCGTCATCATCGTTCTTTTTGGCTTTCCTGGCTACCCTGGATTTGCCTGCAGATATACGAGAAGGCCGAGGGGCAACGGCTGCGCTTTCATGCTCTGCACTTCGGCCTGCTATGGCTCGGGGTGCTCGACTGCCTGTGGAAGCCGCTCGTCTACATCACCATGAGTCCCAAGTTTAGGCTCGGTGTTCAACTTCTCTTCATGTCGATCTGCTGCAGACACAAGTCACGTCAGCATCTCATCGTCTAGTGTTACCTAGAAGAACGGCACTGCAGCGGATTATCTTCTGCCGGTGGAACACGTCACTTCATTAATACGGAACAGTGTCAGAGACCCCGGGTATAATATTCCAAAAAGGACCTACCAACACTGTGCGCTGACTTCATCGTCTGTTGGCTACTTTTCCGTCTTGTTCGTGCATGAGACTAAGGAAATGCCATCAAAATATCCCCTAATTCACTGAACCCATGTGCTTAACACGCTTAAGATAGGGCAGACGGTGGATTACTTGTTTCTCCTCTTGCATTCAGCTAAATTGAACAAAACTTTTGTGTTTGTATTCTCCTTGTATAACGATACCCTCATGAAGACGATGTTGCCGTTCTAATTGAAACTACGTCTTTCTGAGGCTCAATACGGTCCTGAATCATCGTGGAGAGTTTTGGCTTCACCCATCAGAGTTGAGCATTTGAAGGACACGCGAAAGTTCGTCTCTCCCATGTTGCGTTCTCCTGTTGAAATATCGAAACAGCAGGTCTTTGTCTGATGAACTTATTTATACTTGAGATCAAAGACAGTTGCGCCTGCATGACGTCCGAAGGAAGAGGTGGTTTCCATAAACGAGCTAAGCTTTCTTCAGTATAAAAGGCCCCAGTCATTTTCTAAATGAACGTTCACTTCTCTGGTTGTGACACCTAGTTCCATACTCTTAGCTGCGTCTGAAGCAACGGGTGAAGTAGAAAGCGTTGTGATACACGTGTGTTCGCGCGCAATTGCGGTTTCGCCACCGCATGTCGCATGCCTTCCTTGTGTAGTGGCATCTTCTAATGTCCCAATGTTCGAAGTCTTAGTGGATCGAGTCTCAGCGCTTCCGGACCATCAATCGTAAGGTCGTTTGTTCAAAGGGTGTCAAATTGATCATTTATGTTTCTACCAACGCAATGTAAGTCTTTGGTAAAGATTATGATGAGCCGAAACGACATTGGGTCCCAGGTATTAACACGCAGTTTTTTCTGTTAAGCCTTTGGTATTGTTGTGCCGTAATGACTGCACGTGATACAGTTCTTCAGTTTACAATGAAATATTTGCCCGCATTTAAGTGCATGGAGTATAAAGTTATCAGTTTGAGTTTGTTTGAATATACTTAATTAAGGCATTTTGCATTATTTTTCGAGAAATTTCAAAGGGTTTTATTAAAACACTGACAACGCACACTGTAACTGAGGCATTGTCATCCCGTGAAATTCCATTGCACCCTGCGCAAGTGACTTGATCCACTCGGCCTTACTCTAGCGTGTTTTGCTCCCAGAAAAATCATTCAATCTGTGGTACTCTCGATGTTGCCGTTGTCAGCATATAATGGAACGCCCTTCGTTGTTGAACAAACTGCTCACTCGTTATACACAGACATATCTAGCGTTTTAATCCAATCAAATTTCTAGATGTGGACTATTTTTGTCAGACATTTTAAGGAACCGGAATTAGACGAGTAGCTTTCCGTGTAGGCTGTTCTACAGAAGCATGGCCATGTTCAAAGTACGCCACAGTCTGGAGTCGCAGATCTTTATGAATACCAGCTAGGTGTAGAGAACTATTTCGCCATTCACGATAGCCAGAACTAAAAGACATCCGCCATTTTACCTCGACATTTAGCAACTGTCCGCCATTTTCCGTCCACTAGAAATATAGTAAACAAATTAAGAGCTCATTTTATGAAGATACCTTACACGTCTTCGTTTGTTAGCCATATTTATAGTAACACGTTAAAGCAGCAGTGATGTTTGAGGACGTTTCAGGCACATGCGGTACTATTTGAAAGCACGAAAAACTTGTGGCTCGGGGAATTCTCGACGTGATGGTCGTATTACTTTAGCCCGCCCTTGTTTTGACTTATTTTTTTGTTAGTTAAGTAATAGAATCAACTTTCAATACTTCAGTAGTCACTGCCATATATACATGGCTTGCACGTGGCGTCGTCGCATCTTGTTAGTAGTCACCTCTAATTCTTCTTGCTAAAAAAAACATTATGGTGCGAAATGCATAATGCAGAATGAAAAACGCTCAGCAACAAGGTTAGCACAATGTCAGATGATGTGACGTCAGTGCAAATCGTGTATATGTTGCAATGCATAAAACACTATTTGTCATTAGCGTTTAGAATATTTTCTTTCTGAGAATCTTCGTTCTGAAATCTTTAAAAATCTTACTTTAAAGCATCGAAACGAAAGTCAACGTTTTATAAAAAAATGTGTCAGCCTTAATCAGAGACATGTGCGACTTGCCGTCACACTTGTATATGAGGACACGACATGCAAAGAGAAGGAAACAAAGTTAGAAACTGACTTATACTTTCTTATGAGTTGTCATATAGTTCTTTATGCTATGTGAGCTGATATTCCATTTAAAATATCTAGCTTCCTTCATTCAAAACTGTTTTTTTTAATTCACCGTTTTTTTTGTTTTTTTTTTATTGTGGAACTGATTTATAAGGACGACGACGGCCAAACCACACGATGAGATATTTTCTAGTCGTCAAGCTGGTTTGTAATTTTAATTAGTATCACGTATGGTTTCACCTACAGGTATCCCAGGAATCGGTTCTATAAAAAAACGTGAGCGTTTACTACCATCGGCACAATCAGATTCTTAAGCTAGGAACAGTGGCGGGAAAAGGACGAGTTCTTGCTGGACAGTTTTCTAGAACGGTTGTCGAGAGTAGAATCATGGAAACGTAGTGGATGGAAGCTTATGTACAAGCTACACGGTCAAAGTGGAGAATCGAGAGACGTAGGTGTACCCGGAAAATGGCGGAAGTGTACCCGACGTCATCTGGTGGCGGCTGTGCGCGCGATTTCGGGACGCAAGGTGAGGGCTATATACGATGTTCGTTCGCTCGTTTATATCTCGTGGGAGCCCTGATTGCCTGGGTGGTGACTTTGCATAGGTTCCAGCGACTCGCTAATCTAAGACAGACGATCTTAGAAGCTGTACGTTATGTTTAATATGTGACTAGAGTCAGCGTTTCCAACCGAGGAGCTCAAGAGACTCCCCGTCTTTCCATTGTAAGGACCTGAACCGCAGGTACAGAAGGAGCCTGTAAGTTTCTTTACGTCGTCCAGACGATATTGCGGGATGCGGAATGTGTCACGCCTTTGAAACCTAGGTGGTAGACTGTGACTGACAACGTCGGTGGTCAATATGTACCCCATACCAGGAGCACTAAATATTCCTTTGCTTATGGTAACTGGTGACTCTTCTCTTGAACTGTCGGCACTAATTGATTTCTAGGCTTGACTCATTCTAAGGAGGTATTTTTCAAGAAACATAAAAAAACTGCGTCCGAAGTGAGCGGAGGATGTGTGGGATAATTGAAATAGCGCGATGACAGTCTGTTGCAGAACGTGAGTAGAAATGTTTCAGTGAACTGAATCATTGAAGATCATCGGTCTAGCATTGCACAGCAAAACACTTAGCTCCCCATACGAGGGGTGTTTCAACAGTTTTGCACACTGTGGATGCGAGGCGAGCAGGAGTATGCAGCTGGTTTAGGTTTTTCCAAGTTGGGATTTAAACCTTAGTCTAGGAGAGCCTGCGTGTGTTTTCTGCCTACCTGGTCCCATATCTAAAAATACACAAGGCCTTTAAATGAAAGAAAGTAATTAGTCCGGTCAAATGTCACTTAAAATTTAACGTTTCCACAGAAAACTCGGCACTCTGAGTGGAAGAAATTCTACCTAAATTTATAATGCCTTGTTTGAAATCAAAGTGCTCGAAGGGACCTCTGGAGCCTCCAAATTCTACAAACTGCTCCAACGGGAGTTTTTGACACCAAAGATTTGGCAAGGAAAGTTTTATGTAGCCGCAACTAATGTCCTTTTGCCAGACGACGAGGCGGGTCCGCGTGCTGTCCGTACAGTTCTAGATATCCTCAAAACTGTGGATGGGAAATGTTCTTTCCTAATCGCCAAATAGTCCTCACCTAAACCCACAAAAACATTATTTGTTCCAGAAAGTCAATAAATTGTATGGAACTGCGAATATTTGTTTAAATCAAATAGCGCGCCATTATCACTAGTTTCAACATTGCCATAGCCGCCTCCTTTATACTCACAAAGCCTGTCAGTTCGACGACGGAACCTTAGAGTGTCCGGTCGCAGATTTAGAGTGTGAGGATCTGGTAGCACAGAACATCAAAGAGCCACTTCTCGAGAAACCTGGACGTCAGCGCACAGCTTTTGCTACGGCGAGGAGTCGAAAAACACTTGTTCGGTCGGGAGAAGTGTGTTTCGATGTCTCGCCGCAGCGGGGCGCCAGTCTTGTGGCTCTTCTCTCATTCATTGTCTGCCGCTCCACCTTTTGCATTTCGGCGGCCGCTTCTCATGGCGATCTGCCAGGGTTTGTCAGTATATAGGAGGGTATGACACTGCAAATCGATGGTAAGTCTAAGCTTTCTCTTGCACTGTGAAAGCTGTGATGACGAGGCGTTATTTTATTTGAGCCCCTATTCGCACATTCCTACAAGAAACAGAAACCGCTCCGTAGGAGACGGTTTGGTAGCATTCAAGATAGTTCTGATAAGGACCCGAATGATCAGACGCATAAGCAATGAAGGTGATCTGGCAAGAATAGAATGATTGCCCAAACCGTTGTTCAACAATAATAAACATAAACGTAGACTTAACTAAATGCCGGTAAATGTTTTATCTAAAATAAATTATTATTTATTAAAAAGTAACCTACAGTGTGCACAATCTTTGAAATGATCCTCGCGTATACTAAATGCGTATATTTATGGGTTTTTCTTTTCCTTGAAATAAATTATGAGGCCGAATACCAGGTCTTTCTTGAAACTATTGCGAAACACCTAAGAGAATATGGAAGTCAAAATGTGCATGCAAGTCTGTGCTTTTTTCTTTTTTAGAGTTAACAGCAGAAACTTTAGTTTCTACTTTTTCCATATTGAATTAAGACAATGTGATTTTACTTTCCATACTTTCTGCTCAACGCAACTTTCTTTGCGGGGGCATTATTTTTAATCTGTCTGCTTAAGACTGTCCGGTCAACACTCGTTCTTAAAGTGTACCTTTGGGAAAGTGACTCCGCGCAGGGAATCATTCAAGTCACCTTTCTCACGAAGCAAAATGCTCCACAGTGTTCATGGAAGCGGCGCAGAGTGACGTATTCTAGCAATGAAGTGGCATCAACGGGAGTGACGAGATGAACGCGAAAAAGTGTGGCAGACGTGGCATCCCAAACTTGATGTACGCGCGAATTGTAAATTGTGTGTCTCCCCGTTCTGTCTCATATGATCATTCGAGAGCGGTGTCATACTGAGCGTTATAATAAATTCAATCAAGAGTGCGTAACCGATCCTTGCTCCATTCCTTTTTCTGTGTGTGTGTATGTGTGTGTGTGTGTGTTTCTAGGGGAGGGGGAAGGGGAATGATGAGGCCGGAAACCACCAACAACCACCAGATCTCGATGGCCAAGACACTGTCCTCAAGGTGAGAGGGTTAAGAGTTATCCCAGCGTTGTATCTCACTGGGAAGAGCATGGGTGTTGTACTGAGCTCAAAGAGACAAGAAAAGCATTAAGTTTGTGGAGGAATCGTTGGATTCCTCCAAAGAAAGGTGGATCCACGCGTTAAAGTTGCCATTCGTGCAGCAGGCGCAAGGCACGCGAAGCGACAACGCAGACAATAAGAAGATCATCTGGCCTATCGCACTGCCGGCCTTGCGCCTGCTGCAAGTGTGGTTACTTTAAAGGGGAACTCAGGCGATTTTTTGAGTTACCCAATCATAGGGCACCGCCTCCAATGCGGAAGGCTTCCTTATTCCGAAATGCCATCTCGTTTCCCCAGATTCACAATAGATAATTAAAAAACTGATGTCCTGTTCGCAACCAAAACCGAAAATTCGCTCTCCCAAGTTTTTCCCCAGTTTTCCTCGTCATCCAAGCGTGACGTCATGGGTGGTAAGTGAGTCGCGCGGCTGGCTATCGGGTACGCTCGCGCCCGCCTTTTTCGCGTCTAACAGCAAAAAGAGAAGGGGATATGTGCTATCTGAAGTTGATAATAGTCTTTATTTTAACAAAGTAGGATATTAGCCTACGTGCTGATCTTTGAGAGAAAAAAAAACGAAATCAATTGGGATTTTTTAGAAACCTGTTTTTGCAATTCGGTACGTTCAAGCCGCGGCTGGCTAGTTTCTTGAAACAGCTAGCATAAATTCGTTCTCCCTTAGTCAGAAGCAAGCACTTTCGCTGGCAAAGAAAGGTCGAAGAGTCACGCAATATATTTGTTGACATATTACCCAAGCACCAAGAAGAATGCTCGGAATGTGGGTACATGTGTCCCACATGCACGTCTTACACGAAGGAACGTGCCATTTGTTTTAGATTTTCATTAGAAAAGTAACTGTGGCAGACGCCAGCACGTGCAACTACACTTGTGGCGTACGGATGTTCACTGGCTCTTGGGTGATTTAGCGAAATGTCTATAGACCATTTCAAAAATGCTTCTGGTCGGTGCCAGTTTCATAGTTCGTGCGTGTGGTGCGTACATTGCTCGCCTTCCGAAGCGACGAACAGGCGCGTGAGTGACTGTGACCTACCACATGTAGACTGTGACTCTCGTAAACATTGAAATGTGTAAAATAGAACGGACTGTATTCGTGTAGGCAAGACTGCAGGTTACTGCTCATAAATATTGTGCTGGAATGAAAATTGAAAAAGTCTACAACCTCCAAGGCAAACATCAAGGGGCAATGAATTGCAAAAATGCACAAACACACGATTCATCTTATAAATAAAGGATATTTGTTTCAAGATACATCCTTGCGTAAAGTACAAAATTTAATCATAAAATGCTTATATCAAGATTATATAGCAAAACGTTCCCCTGCAAAAAAGTAATACCTACAATATATATATATATATATATATATATATATATATATATATATATATATATATATATAAGTTAGTTTGACAACAATGAACGGGGAAAATGTAGTAAGTAAAAGATCCGTACTTTCGGAGCTGCTAAGCTAGGAACTCTATTGTATGTATTACAACAGTTTCGCCCCGAGGCTCGGCTTCGTCAGGAGATGGCATACATCTCTTGACGAAGCCGAGCCCTCGGCGAAACTCTCGGAATACATATAATAAACTCCTAGCATAGCAACTCCGAAAGTACGGATCTTTGACTTATATAGATATATATAGATATATTCTGAAGAAGGGCGGCATCTTCTCGAAACAATAAACCTTTCCTTGTTTTTGTTTAGTCCGTGATATATTTCTTTATATATATATATATATATATATATATATATATATATATATATATTATATATATATATATATATATTGTCAGAGTAGACGGCAAGGCGTTCAAAAGTTCATCCACGAGTTCACATGGTGAAAGGGGTAATTCTATATAAGACATTTTAAAATTAAGTTTTGGTTTTGCACGTTCTTTACAGCGGTCAATTTGTACACCTCCCTCGACCACACTATTTTCATCGTTTTAAGACCTTTTCAACCTTATATAACATTTTTCTGAAATTCAATAAAATGGACAAGTTTTATTCACGAAGAATAGCACGCAAATCGTTTAACAAACACCTACTCCCTAAACGTGACTAATACCAGGCACGAGTAGCAGTAGGTCGAAAGTAATGTCTGAACTTAGGCTTCAACTTCAGATAGGCGTTTCACTTCTCGTATTCAACAGATCGGCCGCTTGAGTTCAAATCCGAGAGTAGCCCGAGCTGAAATCCACGTTCAAAGCAGTGAGAAGAAAAAAATAATCACTGCAGCAATTGTGAGCAACAAATGTGGCAGCGCGGAATGTCGACTGGTGCTGGATCGTGCACTATTTCTCTCAAAATTATTAGCGCACCTCTTTGGACGGAGGTCGTTGTGGTCACAGCCGGCATGACTCTGAGATTACCACTCTTGAAGCTGTTCCGACTGCAGAAGGTACTCATCTCTTAGCACGCGGTTGTAAAGTATGCCGTGTATAGAAAACCACGTTTCGTGCCACACCAATTCTTTCGGCACACAGCTCGCGCAAAAGCTTGCTTTCCTCTGCGGCTGGGGAGCGCATTTTCTTCCCCACAAAAACAAGGACAAAAAATAAGCTTTTCTTCGGCATTGTCCGTGTAATCTACTTCGGAGCACAAATTGCTGCCCATTGCAAAGCAACTTTAAACCTCGAAGCAGCGGAAAAAAATTATCTCGATCGCTGGCGACACGTAAAGACGGCGCCGCAGCTGCCCCAGTCGCTCGTCCGCTTTCCCGCCTGTGACGTGGGCGGGTGGGGAATGGATGAATGAATAGATGGTAATGGCTATGCCCTTTGTAACGGACGGCAGCTTACGCCACCCAGCCTACATCTAAAAATAGAAACCTATGATTCCTCCCGCCCTTCTAAGCCAATTTTCTCCCACTAATTATCACCAGGCCGTGTGGGATATCACCAGGATGACCTTTGGGGGATCGAGCAAAAATTGCGGTGGCTTAGCTCGGCTATGCCAGGATATACGTAGCGTGAGCTAATGCGCACAAAATGAGAGGCGCTATCAAGCAGCTCCGGCGCAGCGTCAGACTTGGCTACTGCGCAACGGAGTCACACAGCTGGGCACGCGGCGGCGCCAGTGCGCCTGCCGCGGCTATGACGTCACTCCTCTGGAATGCAAAGACCGGCAGAGGCGCGCGCGGTGGCGGTGAGAGCCCGCGGCGGCGGCGGCTGCAGCGGCACGCCAGCTGTGCGCCGTGTGACGTCACTGCTCCTCGCGCTTGCGCAGATTGGCAAGGCGCGCGCGGTAGCAGCGGAGCCCGCGGCGACGGCGGCGACCGCCCCGCCAGCTGTGCGCCGTGTGACGTCACTGCTCCTCGCGCTTGCGCAGCACGGAGTACGGATCATTATGAGAGCCACGCGAAACTGCTCAACCTTTTTTTGTTTTTTGTAGCTAACACTCCAAAAAAAAAACATCGGCCCCCGCCTCTTCCCCCAGCGAGGGAGTCGACTATCTTCGTCTAGTCAAACGTTGTCGGCGTTACCCCAGCACAAAACCCACTGGAGGACAGGGTTGAGACTTTGAGCGGGAGCCACGCGGGACGGAGTCCCGATTTTGCCCTGTCCCGGTTGCCCCCAGCTGCGCTTGTTAGCTGTACATCATTCAATTTTCCCTAGAAAATTCCCACCAATCTTTTAATCGCCACTTTGTGACTGTAATTATTTTTCCTCCGTCCTTCCATCGTCGCCAGCGAAACCGAGGGCCCCGCTCAAATCTGCTACCCCTTCTGGTAGGGCAGGGCGAAGCCCCGTGCACTTCAAAACCAAGTGAGTGTCTCGCTCTCATTTGTGGCAAGAAGCACATAAAGTTGCCAGTATGAATCGGTGGCCGAGAGAGGGACGCTCCCGGTTAAACCGTGGATGGAGGAGAAGGGCCTGTTCGTTGCTTGGTCGACAAAATGTATTTTGTGCAAAAAGCCGGAGTCCATAGAGCACGTCTTCCTGGAATGCTGGGATGCCATCTTTTTCAAGATGTTCTCCAGCGGACGTTAAAGAACCGTTGACAGCTCATGGAATCCGGTTTTTGTCTGTAGACTGTGAGGAGGGACTTCCATATGATGCAGTGATGCTCCTGGGCCTGCACGCAATATGGCGGAGTCGAATGGCTGTAAGGCATGCTGATGTGGATGCACAGCCAGTTCGCAGTTATTTTGTTTAAAATGTGTGCACTTAGAGAGACGTTTATAAGATACACTGTCCCGGGTGTGAGTGCTTACCACTGTTAGACAAGCTGGTAACCTTGAAAGAATTTTAACCGACCGCGTCAGCCGAAGCTAGGTTGGCGGTCTTTTAAGAGCTCTTTGACCAAGTGTTGTTGTCAAAATAAAATAAAGGAAAGAGAGAAAAAAATGAATTGGTGGCCGAGTGGGCTAAAGCGCACACCCAGCTCGACGCGCGTGGTGTGAAAGCTTGCGCTGCAGAACCCAGACACCTTGGGTTCGAGCCCCACTCCGGCCTGTTTCTATCTGGATGAGCATCGTACCGGCGTGCGGTCGTGTATCACTACTGCGTGAGCACGTTAAAGAGCCCAGGTTAGCAGTCGTACTGCACTGGCGAAATTGCTCATCCACAGTGTAAACCGGTGTCGCCACATGGCTCCTGGCAGTCCGACCTTACGTTCTATAAACACTGAATGACCAATTTGACTTTGATTTTTTTTGGAACCCTCGCGACCGGCGTAATTTGAAAATGCAATGACTTCGGCAGCCGTCAGCGCTCGATGAGCTCACTACCCCTCCTCTAGTTCACGGCCGCTCAAGCCAGGACCTACAACTTCATGAAAGGGGTTATTTTTTGCTTGTTTGTGTAAATCTAATTTGCCTATAACTTTTAAAATAAAGCGAAATTTGAGAAAAGAAAAGTTTCTTTAAGTTACTTCGTTCAGTGCGCTCAGGTTTGGTGCAAATAAAAACCAGTCAAGAAGTTGTTGCAGGGCCACTTTAAGGCTCTGTTATTCTCAGACGTCGAGTGTAGCGAACGCGGCCTAGCACAGCGCACACAGGTTCTGATTGGTCGCAGATAAAGAGTTCCTGCTCGCCGGCCAACGAGAGGCTCACGTTCCACCCTACGCTGCGTTCGCTGTGCTGAACGTCGGAGTACAACAGAGCCTTTATCGTTTTAGCTTTAACCTGTGCTTCGACGGCGTTCAAATTTTTGTTGTTTCATTGTATTTTTCCCGTGATTACGCATTCCACACCTTAGCAGGCGCGCTTCTACATGCGCGACGGTTTGAGACGCTCGAGTTCGTACTACGCAATAAGAAACGTACCAAGCTCTTTTTTTTTGCAGCGCCCCCTGGGCAAAGCAAGAGGCCTGTCTCGTCTCGTCTACAACACTTCCGTGTTGGTTGCTTCACCGGGAGCTCCAATTTCATTATCTAAGGAGCGTGATCAGGTCAGACAGAGAGGCCGTCAGTCACCTGTAATGCCGACGAGCAGCTAGAAAGGAGGAAACTCTCCCTCAGTTCCTCCTTTCTATTCGAGAATAAGGAGACTCTCCTCCTTTTTGCGGAGAGGAGCTCAGAGACGCGTACCTGCGGGGAGAGGAGGAGGGAAAAAGCAAAAGAGAATAGAGAGGAGGAAACTGGGAACCGTTTTTTTTTTCGCTACAAGACGATTACGTAGGTCAGACCTTTAAGTTCAATGATGCAGTTTTAAGAGTCACTTGTACTGTGGGATCGTGTTGCGCCAGCAGGCCGAAGGCCCTAAATGAAGATCAACTCAGCTTACATATTAGCCGAGCCCGCTACATTCCCCTACCTATTGCGGCCAAGAGGCCTTTAATTCCACTACCAATTTATTCCGAGGTTGCGTAAGTGCGAAATGATTGCGGAATCGTTTTTGGGTCCGATGTGGCAATTCTCGAAATACTGGACTAAGCATAATCATTCTTCACAAACATTAAAACTTTAGCAAACGTGAAAGAAGAAAAAAACATTTTCACGTGACGTCACAATTTCATCTCTAAATTTAGTGGGAGAACTCTCTACGTGACGTCCTATTTAGTGTTGTTTCATTTCATACTAGCCTCACAATTTACCCGCTAAATTTAGCCGGAAAATGTTGACGACACATAAAATCACGTGGCACTCTGACGTCTTGTGAAGAGTTTCCCGCTATTTTTAGGCGAAAATCTGGGAGTCATATGACGTGACGTCACGTGGAGCGTTCCCTGCGTAATTTAGCGCTGAAACGCTTTCTGTGTCGCAGTAGTGTCACGCAAAGCGTAGCACTTTGACACAGTGACCCTCTTCGCTGCGTGGCGGTATCTCGCTGTGAAGTGCAACGCGATACTGTGCAGTGTGTCACTCGCAGCATGACACGTGTCACGCTGTAACAGTGCCTCTTCGCACTCTCCCTTTTGTGCACACAGTAAGGAGACCAATGAAGGGAACATTGCGAAGATTTCTTCCCATCAGCGTTCATTTCTACGCGAATCTATCATGAACTGGAATGGCCTTCCCTTTCACATCGTCACCAACATCGATGACGCCAAGTGTTGCCTCGCACTTACCAAAGACTGTCCTCTTGAATGCTTTAGAGGCCCTGAGGGTACTTGAGAAATAAATAAATACTAAGGATGTCCGTGTCACGTAACACCGACTTTACGACGTGACATCATTTATTCAATTTATTTATTTAAAAATTCCCCTAACGGCCCTTTGTATGAGGGTATTACATAGGGGGGGGGGGGGGGCAAGCAAAATATATCGAAGTACAGAGAAAAACACAAAACTTTCACAATGACTATATGAGAACTAGGAATAAAAAAAAATCCTAAGAATTAGTATAACTGTGCACGAGCTCTTCCAAGTTAGACATGTCTAGTTCAGTTCCAATATGAGCCGGTAGGTTGTTTCAGTCGATTATGGTCCGTGGTGTGAATGATCGTGCATAACTAGATGAGTGGCATGCGATGCGCGTTACCTTGAATGAATGATCGAGATGTAGAAATATAATGGGTGGTGTTTTAAAAAAAGATCGTCATTAGGCGATGCATGGTGATTGAGCTTGTGAAATAATGACAGATGGGCATGTTTACGGCGGCGTGATAGATCTTGCAACTCAACTTGATTTTTTAATGCGGCGACACTGGAAAATGGAGAGTAGTCAAAACAAATGAAACGCACAGCACAGGTCTGCAGGGACTCGATGTTACTTATAATGTAGGCTTACTCAGGATCCCATATGGCAGAAGCATACTCAATTTTGCGGCGGATTTGAGTGATAAAAGCAAGTTTTCGTAAGTGAGCGTGTGCTTGTTTGAGATAGTGCTTTATGAATACAAGGGAACGGTTAGCGGAAGCGAGGGTGAGATCAATGTGGTAGTGCCAGGACAAATCAGACTGAAGTGGACACCCAGGCACTTATATGTAGAAGTGAGTTCGACAGTGTTGTTATTGGGAAGGTAAGAAGTTGGAGTCTGACAGGAGCATTTGGTAAACGACATATGATTTGTTTTGTTATGGTTGGCGGTCATTAGCTACAAAGAACACCATTTGGTTATTTGGTCCCGGTCTGATTCGAGAGCATGTCGATTGGTGTTAGAAGAGATGTTACGGCAGATAACACAGTCGTCAGCAAAAATACGGACATGAGTTGAAACGCAGGTGGGTAGGTCATGAATGTATATGAGAAAAAGTAATGGACCCAGCACGCTTCCCTGGGGAACTACAGATGTCACTTGAGCAAATGGGGAGTTGGAATTGTTAATAGAAGTGAACTGAAGTCTGCTTGAGAGAAAGTCTTTTATCCATGAGAGACCATTAGGATGAATGTTAAGCTGTGCACGTTTTAGTAAAAACATGTGATGGGGAACGTGGTCAAAAGCCTTCGAGAGGTCAAGAAAAATCGTATCAATTTGTAAAACAGCATCAAGAGATGTGCGTAAGTCGTGAACGAACCTGCAAGTTGAGTGTCACATGAGTAACCCCTGCGAAAACCGTGCTGATACCTGAAAATAATGTTATGTTCCTCTTAATAGCACATGACTTGAGAATGTGTGATGTGCTCCAGAAGTTTACAAATAGTGCTGGTTAGTGAGATAGGTCGATTGTTCAGTGAGGAAGATCGATCACCAGATTTCAAGATGGGAATTACTTTACCTATACGCCAGTCATGAGGAATTAGACCTCTAGAAAATGACTACGAGAAAATGGGTGTCAATATGCCAGAAATGCCTAGCGCAGTATTTTTAAGTGTCTTGTTATTTATATTGGTGTAATCAGAGCCAGATGAATATTTAAGTTTCTTTAGTAGAGGCAAATTGACGGCCTCTTTAATGACTATTTCAGACACAGACATATCATTAAACCTGCTTAAGGTGGGAGATGAAGTAGTGTCCTGACAAGTAAACACCAATTAAAGTTATTCATTAAGGAGCTGATCGCACTCTGACTGTGGAACTGAAACGCCGCTGTTTTCGATGAGAGACACTTCAGGATGACTACTTGGGTTAACTACACGCCAAAATTGTCGAGGGTTATTTTGTAGTAAAGACGACAAGTCGTGATGAAAAAAATGACGGCGGGTGGATTTAAGAAGCGACTGGTAATCACTGTCACACTTTTTGTATCGGAGCCAAGAAACTGCGATAGCTTGTTCTTATCTGCTAGCCTAGACAGGCGCTTTTTTGTTTGTTAAGTCGTCAAAGCGGCTGACTAAACGAAGGCGCACTGTTTTTGCACTTTATTGATAATATAGAAATAAACTTATCAATTGGATTAGTAAAAGCATTTTTTAACAAGACCCAGTTTTCTTCGACTGTGCGCGATATAAATTTATGCAGAAACTGTTCTGAGAAAAGAGATAAGTCGGAGTTAAGTCCATCAAAATTGGCTCCGCTGTAACATCCGATCCGCTTATCGCTGCTACTTTTGTTAGGCGAACGAACAAGCGACTGGTAATAACATCATGATCAGAGAGCCCGTCTAGGCGAACCACGTCGGAACAGATGTCGGGATCATTGGTTAGATTTAAATCAAGAACATTTGCAGAAGCCTTAGAGCGCCACGTGGAAGAGTAAGGAGTTCAGATAATGAGAAGTCTAGACAAGACTGAAGGAAAGCATGGGCCTCTGTTTCAATAGCCGCAACAGAAAGCGTCGACCAGTTTATGGCAGGGAAATAGAAATCTCCATAAATACATAACACACAGTTTTGGAACTAATACAGACTTCACTCAACATCCGATGGAATTCACACGAGAACGCCTCTTTCATATCAGGAGGGCGATAGAAATCACCAACAATTATGTTAGCTTGACCACACTTCAAAGAGACAAATACGCATTCGAGTAAATACTTAATGTGGATGAGGACCACCAGGAACTCTCCTCGACGCAATGAGGACCCCACCACATCTCCGATTCCGACTATCACAGCGAAAATAGTTGTTAACGGACTCACTGACTAGAATATTGTTATCGTGAACGGTGCCCTTGAGCCACGTTTCACTTAGCGCGACCAGTATGCTGAGCATGGATCGATGAGTGACGAAAGGGTGAAACTTTTGGGGATAATGCTTCTTATATTGGTGTACAAAAAACAAACATTATAAGGAGAAATCGCTTAGATCGCGACGACAAGGAATATACTCGAGTCTGACGTGTGGGGGCGTGTATCATGCTGTAGTAGGCCGAGGAATAAGTACTGCAGCATCAGTAGGCCGAGGAACAAACATAGCAGCATTGGTATCAGTGTCTCTTATGTAAAGGTTATTGTTAACAAAAAGTTTGTTAAAAGCAACGCGAACACGGTCATCATTTTTCTTTATTGTGTTTGAAAACTGCAATCGTTTACGGCGTTTGTCGCGGACGGCCTCAGATTAGTCACGTGATATGCTAAATGGTGTGTTCTTTAGCTTGAGGCCTTGACCCAAAACCAATTCCATATCTTTGTCATTGTAAAATTTGGCAATGATTGGTCGCTTCTTAGCGAACATGAAACCGCTTAGACGGTGAGCTTTGGCAATAGAAGAAACTGTTAGGCAATGCTGGTTTGAGCAAAACTCGGTCACAAGGCGATCAGAAGACTCCCACGTCTCAGATTCATCCGTGTCTGTTAACCCTAAGAAAATAACATTGGATCGGCGGGAGCGATTTTCCAAGTAATCGATCTTGTCCTGCAGTTGGAAAATATTATCATGGACGTTTACGGAAGCCTTAGGTGGAGCAGTCATCTCCGCCTTAGTTTCCAGCTTTTGGACTCTTTTTTTTTAACTGATTCAAAGTCATTCTTTAAGGTGGTATGATTCTGTAAAAACATATTGATGGAATCAAGAACACTTGCATTGCTAATATCGACTCGTTGTACTACATTAGACACAAGGTCAAGCTTAGCCTCCTGTTCCTTCGTCATTCGCCTAGGATATGCCTCGATATCGCCACTAAGCAAAAGGAGACGCTAAAGATTCAGCACAGCCACGCAAACATGTTTCGAGAAATAGGATTGCCACGACACCGCTAGTAAACAAACATCCTCACGCTAACCGTGGGTATCGTAGTAACTAACTTGTGGAAACATGACGGGTGGGCAGGGCATCGAAAATGCGGTGCCGTGACCCGAAGCACGACCTACTGTAATCCTGACCTGCGCACAGAAGAATGTCCTAGCGCGCACCTTGTAGTACAAGGACTCTACCGCAGCGCTCCGTCACGCTATGACTTCGCGGCGCTGCATAAAGGATTTCTTGTTTCCTAGGGTATCCGAATGTCAATCGAATGCGCGCAAGGCGCGGCGGCCTTATCTGGCCCTGACCTGCTTTCCTCGCGGACCTCGCAGGATCTCGTCAGTCGGTGGTCGCGTGACCAATTCGTCACTAGAGGCGCCGGCTGCCAGCACAGGGGTTATCTATAAGTGGTCCGAGAAAACTGCTTTTTTCGACGATGGCACAAGGGCAGTAGGGGATAAAAAACGCCTTTGCGCTTCCGTGCCTGAGAAACGCGCTCTTTCGATCCAAGCAAACATGAAAGCGATGCACCCTGCGGCGTGCTACTGCTACTGCAGCCTGCTGGCTCCACGTTACGGTAGTTGTTAGTATTCCCGAGAAACAGATATCATCAGCCGCGCGCCGTGCGGACCGTGCGTTAGACAGGCTGTGAGCCGTGTTTAGGTCGCAGAAAAGCCTTTACCGAACGCCCCCAATGGCAACGCAACGCACTTCTTCGGCGAACGCGTCTTCCATAGGGAGCCATTCTATGGGCAGGTCATGATTACAGTAGGTCGTGGTCCGAAGCATCGGTGAAAAGGGAGTGCCTTTGCGCGGTTGAATCAGCTGACGTAAACCCCTGTTGCTCGACGACAAACGGCGAAGTGCCCAAACGTGGCGGTGAACTCGAAAAATGTGGCGAACACAAAGACAAACTGAGTTCTGCATGATCCGTGTGGCCAGACACGTCCACGTGCCATTCACTCACAGGGGCGATGACCAGCCGTACCGGAGGATCAGCCGATAACACGTCCAGGGTAATCAGCAACAGCACCAGTAGCTGCATGACGGGTGAGCGAGGCATCGAAACTCGTACGACGCGACATCGGGATTTCACGGGGTGTCACGATTTCGCGTCTTGGTGTAACATGATGTCGTATAACCACGTGAAGGGGCGTCAGGTCGCGTTACGTGATGATACGCTGTCAAGCGACCTCTTAAAGTCACGTGACGTCATGACGAGACGCGAAATCATGTAGTCACGTGACGGAGGGATGACCAATTGTGACCCAACAATAAAGAATTCCGAACCTACCTTCTCAAACATGGTTGAAACGCGCACAAAGAGACGAGGACAAACAGGGAAGGAACACAGATCACAGACAAGCGCGCACTCACAACTCACAACTCACAACGGCTGCCCGAAGGACCCGGGTCCTTCGGGCAGCCGTTGATTAAAAATCTTTCATGCGAGGCAGTTGTGAGTGCGCGCTTGTCTGTGTTCTGTGTTCCTTCCCTGTTTGTCCTCGTCTCTTTGTGCGCGTTTTAACCATGTTCAACGTTTACCAACTCGCTTAGCTTACGACTCTTTTACCTTCTCAATTTGTTTTTTCTGATTCTGCTATCAGACTTTTTTTTATCCTATATTGTTTTTTGCATCATGAACCTAATATGCATGTTTTATTGTGTTATCCGGTGTAGCAAGTGCTCTTGTTTAGTGACTTCAGAACTAATTTCCCGAATTGACTGGCATGTTCTTGTCAGCGGTAAATGCATTCTTTCTATTGTAACATTCCAGTGAACGTAATGACCTACAATGACACAAAATAAGCAACCGGCATCCTGGCTATGCTTCCAAATGTGCACTTTCATTATAAGTTATTTAATGTTTACAATTCGATGCAATCAATAATGAGTGTAAAGCATTCGTGTCACCGCCTTCAAGCACATATGTATCGCGAGCAGCGTGTTAGGTCCGAATGAAACCGAGCCAATATCATTTCCGGAACTGCAAAGCGAAGAGAGCACGCGTAATTTGTGCAGCCATAACATGGAGGTCACCTCAAATTTTATTTTAGCTTACTTTTTCTGAGTAACCGTAATAGCAGAGGACGCCACGAGCCACAGAAGTCAATCTAATGCCATGGGAGAGTCACGTGACTTTCGGAAGGGGCGCAACGACGTGCGGGTTTCGCAGTCCCGTGACGCGTTCACAGCGCTGGATTCACTAGGATGGCTCGTAGCGTTCATTGCGGTTTACCGTAAGGTGAAACGGAGTGTCGAAACGTTTTATGAAGCTCAAGTTAAAGTTTTTCTTTTTTTTACATGTCCGCATATGAGCAACGAAAACGGGCGTCGCGCGATGGTTGCCATAGTAACCGTTGCCGATGCTGTGATGTCAATGCGGAGCGCAAGTTCGTCTGCTTCTTGCACAGGGGTTGCGATGATGTTAGAACGCCGACCTCTTACTCACTGGCTGATTGGCAAAATAGTGGGTAGACGTGAAGGCATCTAGCATTGAGATCTACCCAGTATCCTTCGAGTCAAAGCCAATTAGAGCTCGGTGTTGTTCTGACGTCACCGCAACCTCTGCGCAATAAGCAGACGACTTGCTCTCCGCATAGGGCTGTTCGATTCGCCTGAACAGGCTGAACTAGTTAAGCAACGCAGGAACTGGAGCATTTGATTCAACCGGAAGTTGCACAGCCGCTGCACCGGCGCGTTCGATTCATCCCAGTTTTGCACGAGTTCAGACCCAGTTCCTCAAAACCTTGCACCGGCTCCGAAGTCAGTTCGTCCTCAGTGCAGAGGCAGACGACGACAAGAGCAGACGTCATATTGTCACGAATGACAAGGTGAAACAAAGAAAAACTGGGGAAACGGAAACGTTTATTGGGGGCGAACTTGTGCCCAAAAATAAAAGGAAACAGAAGACAACAGCAGAGCGTCGCGGGCGTCGAAGTCGGCGAAAGAGCAGAGTCGAACGCTGGGGCGAAACTGACTGCGGCTCGCCACGCGGAGCCCCTTATGTACACACGTGGGGTTCTGGAAGAATTGGCGTAGAAGGTTCTGACGTGTAGAACATTCTGACCTCGAACAAGCAACACGGTTCTCGAATTTACCAGAACATTACGTCAGAGTCAATAAAAATGCGTCCCCGCGGCCAGGAATCGAACCCTGGCTTTCTGCGTGGAATGCACGCGCGACAACCATTAGGCCACGAGCGCGCTGCCTGCTTAGTCAGCTGTGCTCGCGGCAATATTTCGTCCGTCTCTGCTCGGTGTACCACTTCTCGGTGCACTTTTCCAAATATCTGCAACAATAACGCCGAGACGGAAGTTACATTTCCTCGCATTGATAAAAATTATGTACCCGTTGTGGACGCGGAAGCGGGATCCCAACGGAAGGTAGTAACTAGCTCGAATATGATATTTTTACCGCGTCTTACACACCTGCTCGCGCAGGTCTGGCTCCTTCTGGTAACCGTTGAAAGATTGGCTCAAGTAAATTGTCATCGTGGGCATTCACTATGATAATGTTCTTCTTAAAAGACACTATGAAAAACTTGATTTAGTAATAGCAGCTCTACGATGCAGACTGACGACTCCAATACATTACAAAGGTCTGCGATTTAGTACATTGCCACACGAATGCCCCCGCAGCTGAGCCATGCCGCATGCTTTGTCCGCTGGTATCTGGTGTCGTCCATTAACGGGACCTGGAAAAAAATTCATAGAATTGGCACTGGCATGACAGTTCAACGTCTGTCTTTCTTGAGAATCGGAATAAGCGCTTTAACTTCATATCAAATTCACAGTGGATAATTGTCTTCGCCAAAGTGACACTCTCGTTAGGCATCTGTGTTTGAACTAACAGCTACCGCGTGGTGCCGCCAGTAACCTCTGGGAATCAATATACTACTTCCAAATGAACGTAAGCGATATTGTGGCGTACAAAGTGGAAGGAGACGAACGCTTATAAAAATTATAAAAAAAACGGACGGGAACCGTTAGAAATACAGACTGGAGCACATTTATTGTTGAAAAAGTTCTTAGTACACTTGGATAAGAAAACATTTAGAAAGATTTCGTTTGTATATTTTAAATCTAAAAACAAAATGCCAATGATGCCATCAAACCGCGATAAATTAAATGTTCTACAGGACGTGGTGTGGAGAATCAAGAGCCAACAGAGGCAGACGACGCCCTGCGCTTCCGCTCCGGAAGTCGATCACAGCGTCATTCCTAACGCGGTGACTACACCGGTTCCGCGCTGCCCTTCCACGGCTCCTGCACCCCTCTGAACTCGGGCAGAACTAGTTCGGAACATTCTGGCCGAATCGAACAGACCTAATGATACCGCGCCTCTACGTCACAGCATCGGAGGCAGTTTCCATGGTAACAATCGCGCGACGCTCTGTGTCCAACGCTCATGTGTTCGAGGCTTTACCGGATCGCTCTTACAAAGTCACTTCTACAGATTAGCATGTTCATAGCTATAGAAATTACCTTGAAAGAACATTGTCATTGGGAAAGCGCCCACAAAGTTCCACAGCAAGTTAAAAAAAAGGTGTCTGGACTTAACCAGAGCGTGTCGTCATCCCGAAGACCTCGTGCTACGGTCCGCAACAGCCGCGACACTGACTTGCCCTTGTTACGGTCTTGCAACGGACAGCTAGGAGTACCGATGTAACAAAAATATACTATCCAAGAGGACAAAAAAAGTAAGGGTAGGCCCGCGAGTCCCCTCAAGCGCAGAAGCGTGGGTGGGGAAGAAAAGAAAGGAACCTGGCTTCAACAGGCTTTCTTGCGACGACGCAGCGAAGGAGGTTGCATCGATCCCCGTGGAGACTTTCTTTTGGATGGTGCTGCTGCCGGCGGGGGTTCAGTAGCGGCGCTGGGGCGGCATCGGCATAGAGATGTTTTCTAACGCGCTGTCAGCGCCAGAAGGCCCAACTTGTAAACAGCCAGCGCTCAAGGGCGAGTTTCGGAGCTTGTCCCAGCCATTCGGAGCTCATACATACGTACGCTCGGATTGTGCCAAACCCGCGAGAGCCGTCCTGTCGCGAATGGACCTCCTGTGCTCTCGAAACAATCCAGTGCGTCTACTTTCCAGCAAGGCACATGGAAGAACTTTGCGGGAAAGAGGCTTTTAGTGTTAACGCTTCTTCATTTGTGGATTCCTTTTTCGGCCTCCTTACCGGCAACTATCTCATTTACTCCGGAGCGAAATTAAGATACTCGAAACTAGTCACACCCTGCGTTCCTCCGAAGCTCTCGGTGAGTCTAAGAAATGCCTGCGCGTCTACTTACCCGCAAAACACTCGAAGAGCCAATCTCTGCGGTCTACGAAATCAGCTCAGCGAATGATGAGGCGGAACATCCATTTAGACCTAAAAATGAAGTCTGCGCTGTGGAATTACGCAATGCAAAGCGTCGTGCTTGCATTGCCTAATGCCACAGTGCAGGCTTAATTTTGAGGTCTAAACAGATGTTCGGCCTTATCATTCGCTGAGCTGATTTCGTAGGTCGCAGAGATTGGCTCTTCGAGTGTTTTGCGGGCAAGTAGACGCGCAGGCATTTTTAGAGTACACTAGCGATGTGGTGAATCTTCCGAGGTTTGAATTCAAACAGGTTCGGCATAGTTTCTCGTTTTGTCCGTTTTATTGTGTATTTTTGCCGCAGTCTTTGACGAACCTTTGTTGAAGTTGGACATATGCGCACGGCCTCGTGGGGGAGGGGGGGGGGGGAGGTTAAGGAAACACTTCTCGGACAAATTATTTCGCATTGAGGAACTCACCAGACCATTATATGATCATACAGGGTACGGCTAGGCAGTATCGCGATACAAATGTAACGCGACAGTGTCTTAGAGCTACTTTCGAGTGCCTGTATCTCTGTATCGAGATACATTTGAAAAATAAGACATTTATTTCTATCTCAGTAGTGAAACACATTTACGATGTACCACTTGTACCCCTACTCCGTCACGCTTAGGTAACTCATTTCATTCGTTGTCGAAATTTAACTGTCAAGTTTTTACGATAAATTAAAACTAAATTTTCAGTGAACCTAGAGTTTGCTTCATGGTTTGCTTTGGTTTTGCTGCATAATTGGGTTGGCTTCGAAGTTCAGAAGGTGAAGAGGAACTGCAACGGCCAGGGTCTTGTGGGGTAACAACCGCTACGAAGTCACCTGACCGGCGTGGAAGGTGTTAGCTGTGCCGGGGTTCACGTTTCGTAACGACGTACTGTGCCTGTTGTCAGACGCCTGTCACTAGGTACATACCTCGAGGTGCACGAGAAAGATGTTGGTAGGTAAACACTCAGAGCCAGTCAAGCAGCACCAAAAATGGAGCTGGAGGGGCACATAGGTTGATCCAGCTTTGACACCAGAGGTGCCTGAGCCAAGCTGGGCTTTGAGTAAAGCCTCAACAGAATGCACAAAAGAGGATAAGACAGGCCTTCCTTAATGTCCGTCACAAAAAGAAAAGTTTGTACCTCATATACTATTGAGTAGTAAGAGGTAGAATTTAGGACACAGTCTTTCCTCAAAATGAGCTTCAGTCACTTTTCATGGTCCCGGGTGTTGCTTGTGGTCTCGTAAAATGACAACCCCGACGGGTTCTTGTCGACAGGTACCACGACAAATGCCAAGAACAGCAGCAAGAATACAAGAACGCACGAGAGAGGCTTATTCACGTCGTTCACATTCTCTGTCGTTGTATGGAGAAGTAACGCACCCTTGTAGTGATACCTGGCAAACGGAAATAGAGCAGGCATTATCAGTATACATGAGGCTATGCAACATGACAACTATCCAGGCATGTCAGCCATTAAGAGCTTGGAAAACACCATTTCGTGGTACCCCGCGTTGACCAAGACATTTAAGACGTTGTAAGAAGGTGCAAGACGTGTGCTCAGTCCTGTTCAATGCCTCTGATGCTGGTTCGGGTCAGCTGGTTGGATGCCAAGCAACGCTGGACACGGCTTCATATATTATATCGTACCGCTGGAGAGGTACACTCGGACACAAAGCGGATAGCAGCATCAGCCGAGACCACAGTGGAAGCCCACTACAACATCTTTGGTCGATTTGGACAGAGAAGGACATTGGTGTTTGACAACGGACCCCAATTTAATAGTACTGTTCTCAAACAGTTTTTACAGCGGTCATGTACAGCAACCCCCCC